>JAFMTC010003643.1:46470-81073 GCA_018845635.1 Nicrophorus orbicollis | reverse complement strand
CACGAAGTTTAAGTTTATTGAAGCACGACCAGAAACAATAATAAGAGTAGATGTATAAGAAAACACACACCGAAGGAAAAAAAATATCGTCACGATGTATCAATTACTGTACGGATTCTCTTTTCTAAATCGCATCGACGTGTTGTACAATATGCATATTGTCGAACGGAAATCTTCGACTTTATCCCAGCGTCGAATGGCAATACACACATTTCCACCGACGTTATGTTTGAGTTTTTTTTTAATATTATTCTGTCATACTTCGTCTGTATTTGTTCGTCTCTGTTTTGTTTTACGATTCCCCTTTCTTTTTCTATCTTCTCGCTTTTTTTGTTTGTTCGGCTATGAAAACTGCCGCTTTTCCTTGCACGGTATTTTTTTTCACATACGTAATGCTCAACGCGAGAAAATTAATTTTCCGTGCGCTTCGATCCATGTGGATTTCATACGCGAATTCCAAGTATAATTAAAAAAGTAATTTCTTTGTGTCTTATGACCCGATGATTAATGGACTGGGTAAACTGTTTCAATATTCTTATGAGCTCTATACAATCCAACTACAGTATATAGATTTTTCGGTCATTGCACATAATAAAATTCCATCAACTAATTAAGAATTCACTACATTATTCATTATTACATTATATAATCATTATTACTAAATTGTAAATAAATCTAAATTAACAAAAAAAAAATATAGTAATCACTCTCTAGATTTACCAAAGGGCTAAAATGTTGTGGTTAATGAGTTGAGTAACTATTCGTACCCTAAATAAAAAATCTATTCTATATTTTAGTATAGTTTACATTTATATTAAAAATAAAATGTAGAATTAGCTTACATATTTCTGAATTTTAAAGTAAAACTGTTAAAAATAATCCTATAAAAAATATCTCAAGGTATTAATATGAATAAATGATCTTTAATAGATCATGAGGCATACATGCTTTATAAATTCATAAACTGTTGGTTCCATATTTAGTGTTGACTTAATGAAGTCGATGGCATCCGCTGATATAAATTTGAATTGTTTTGCTTCGAATTCAACCACACCTTGCAGGATTTTTGTATTGTTCCTTGTATCATCTAGAAATGTCAATATACCTATTGATCAAATATCCGATTTTCTCGTGATTTAAAAAAAAAATGTATTTCGGTTGTCAAACCTCTGAAAGTTAGTTACATTAAAAATGAATGTAACATGAAAATATAGTTACAACATATTAGAATGCGTCGGCTCTTGAATAGTTCGGTTCATCAATACCTACAATGTTAATCATTTTTATTTTATCAAATGTAAGCTATAATTTAATAAAAATTATACAATATTAGCGAGGCAAATTTTGGCCGAGTTTTTAAGAGTCCGTGTATCTCAAAAATCTAGTACCGAATGGTGCTGGTTCGAAATCCACCGATTTTTTCGGAATTTACCAGTCAGCAAAATAAGGTAGTGAAGTAATCAAGTTCAGAAATATGGCAGTAAATATTAAAATATAATAATAATGATGGAATAAGTTGAGGTTAGCAAATACATATTTAAATGTCTATATTATCTCATAAGTAATTATGTTTATGATATGCAGCAATCAATCATGGCTAGGGAATAAAAAAAGGAACGACGAAAAGGGGAATAAAAGAAGTAACATGAATAAAAAAAGAAATGAGAAAACATGAAACGGACTATGAATATCATTTGTGTTGCGGCTTGTAATGGAATTTGTGTCGCAGTTTATTGTGCGGCTCAACTTTACATGCTGACATTGATGAAGCGAGCATCATCAATGTCAGCATGTAATGTGCATAAAGACAGTTCTTCCAGATGCAGGAAAGCGAATGGAAAGAGTGGCGCCCCACTATATCAAACAAGTGACACAAAGACAAATTACGACAAGGCCTCGTCACAACATCCTCGGCGAGGGTGAGGTCGGGGGGGATGGTGGCGTTATGCAGCCAACTGAGACGTGTGTGCGTTTGTTGTCCCTAGGAAGTCGCTCGCATTCGGCAATCGGCGAATCCGTTCCAGATTAAATCACAATATGTATGGTAATTTACGTTCGCCACGGAACCTGTATAATATTAAATTTCACAAACGTTTCCTCGGCATCCCCGTGTATGCTACGTGAGGTATCAGCGCGAAGATCGGCTTCGTATTAAGCTCACGCTCAACGCCCCACCGCCCATCACCCATACCAGAAGCCCATAAAAAAGCACGACCCGTTCTCAGTTGTTTGGTGTAAGACACGTCCCTATAGCAGCCGCTCGGGGCTTGCAGATTGTTTTCGATAATACGCAGACATTCCACACACGCCATCGACTAACAACTGTAACGAATTGCAACTGCGGAAGACCCTCTCCACAAATAATTAATCTGCCTCTCACGAACCAATAACTCCATTTATTACGTTCCCTCTCTTTTCTTTTTCCTCTAGTAGATTTAAGAAATTATTCATGTATATTTTAGGAATATTTTGCAAAATTACATAACAGATTTCATATCTATTATTACATTTTAGTTTACATGCATAAATAGATCCACATGTATCGATGCATATGTATAGTGATGTAAGATCTTGCGACGACGTACACCAAATTATCCTGGCTTACGGATGGCAGAGACTTATGGGTAGCTTTTGAAGATGTGGATGGATTGTAAAGGATTTTCAGTACTCCTCCGGTCTATGACTCCTTTTGTGCTTTCATAGCAGCATGTGAGAGATAGAGAGAAACTTTCATAACATAGTGCAAAACCAAGAAATATTTTCATATACATACAAGTACACAAACTTATTATTGATTAGATTTTACAAAATATGAATCTGTGGAGCAAATATCTTTATTGAAATAGAAGTATAGATGCATAAAAGATACGTTTATTATTTCATTATAACGACGGTTGATTTGCAGAATGTCCCAAAGATTCTTAATATCGTTGCATAAAGACAAACTCCAAAAAAATATACTTGTTCAGCTATCCCCCGAATTAGTTTTATTCCAAAGGGTTGTTAGTAAGTCCATTATACTTAACAATAATTATAAAAATATTTATACAATAGTTACAATAGTTTTGATACTCCACCAACAAAATATTAAAAAAAGAACTATTACAAAAGCCAACAAGAAGTGTATACTTTTTTGTATGGGAGAAAACATTGTTGAAGAAAAATCAATATGAAAACTGTTTCTCATGAAATACAGGTTGTAAGTAATTCAGACTGGAGTAGGATGTGCGAGCAGTCGCATTGTCCTGTTGAATCTGTGCATTATGGAGTTCGTCTGCGAATAAAGTTTCTACACATTCGCAAATGTAACGCTCTTCGTTGATCGAGCTATTGAAAGATATAATGAAGATTCCCATTCGTGATATCACGCAGACAACTTTTTTTTATATATCTATCGTCAATAGCAAAATTCTATTGACTACAATTTAAATAGGAACAACTTCTTTCAATTCCAAAAAATATTCAATGTAAAGAATATTACATTTGTTTAATTTTAGTTTACAATTAATAGAAGGAAAATAATAATTATTAGATATAAAGTCGTTAGGCCATTGGTCCAATAAATATGTTCAAATAAAATAAGATTTATTATAATAGGAATAATTAATAATTTTGTAACACGAATGAATAATTGATTTATTTAGAAGTTATAACAAGTAAATTGCCAAATCTTGATTGATATCTTATTCATTATCCAAATTGTTCGGGAACCGAATCGAAATATATTACAAAAAATAACATCAATTGGTAGGTTCGTTGTCCAAATATAAAAAATTTCAGATTTATTCGAAGTCCAAAGTGTATTTTAACCAATCACTCAAATATTAATTTGAATTTCTTAAGAAAATATGGAACATATTTTTGAAATGCTTTATGTTCCATATTTTTGAAACAAATAAAAAAATTAATGCAAGAAATATTACAGTTTCAATTAGATTTATATTGAATTGCATTTTTTTTCTGTATAATAATTGTACATTTTTAATTTATTAACCCTATTAAAAATAATAATAAATCATTGTACAATTTAATATTGATTTCGATTGTTCGATTTACAATATGTAGTGTTTAAACGTCGCAACCGAAATGTGGAATATAAATTGAAATTATCATTGATTGGGTTTTAAATGCGGATAAACTCGTAATCCATAACATATTCAATGTAAAGAATATTACTTTTATATTAAATTTGCTTCAATTTTGTTACAATTAATAATTAAAATTATTTTAATTTCCCATCTCCGTGATAAAGCATTCAAGTAATTGACCTTTGCGTATTGATTCTGAAAACTCGATGACGCAACTATTTTAAGTTGACAATTGAAATGTGGAATATAATTTCAAAAAATGGAGAATACTGATTGGCTACATTTGTCACAGCGTCCATTTTTCATCCCTGTTATTTTTTGTTTCGCTAGTTGTCAGTTGTCGCTTGATTTTATCCTTTTTTTTTTCAAAAACCATATAGATGTATCTATTTTTTTTTCTGTCAGAGGGGGTTCAACGTTTTTTCCGCTCAGACTGCACGTAATTCTCTCCTATAAATAGGAACTTTGACCGAGTTTAGGAATAAACACTAAACGTTTCATTTCGCAGCTGCGAAACTTTTGGATTTATGTCGTTCCATATTATATAGGGAGAGGATAAGTTCGTAATCGTGCCGGGCAATTTAAATTTTTATTTGGATTTACGATTGTTTTCTACCCTTATTTCCGTTCCCGACCTTCCTTGCTCCACCCGCGCGCTATATTTTTGCCGTGCCCCGCATTTCAAAGTCATTTCCTTAAAATATTAGTTTCATTTCGTGCTATCTCGCGTATTTTTTATGTTCCATCCGCGTTATAATGTCCTAATCACATTCTAAAGGGAAAGGACGATTTCGCACAGCGCAAACTATGCGGCTTCATTTCCTCAGCTCCAGATAAAATGTATTGTTTTTTGAAATTATTTTGCGCTTCGCTGCTCGGAGAGGATTTTTACGTAAAACGCTTTATGAGTCTGTTAAGGTTTCTTTTGTCTTTATATACATTTTGTAAATAACAACATAACTTCACTGAAAATCATATAGTCGTGTACACTATGTATGCGATAGCTCATTTCTGTAAGATATACGAACTATGTCTTCATAACAGATCTGTTTTAATATTATTTAACTACATAATAATAAATAATTAACCAAAAATTGTAAAATATTGAATAAAGCCAGTAAAGAATATGAAATAAATGAAAATGTAACTATACACATTGTAATTAACTTACAACTATTTCACAATTACTTTCAAATGTAAATAATGTGATTAATTGGTACACATTTCATTTTTTTCAATTTTACTTATTTCTAAAAAAATATTTACATTAGACTTTGATTATAATAATTATATTAGTGCTCCTCATCTTCGGTACTTTTGGGCAATACGAGAGATTGGTAATGTGAGAGAGCTCACCTGTGTTATTTCTTGTTCGTGTTTCAAAAGTGAATTTAGCAATCTTAAAAATGACTTTTAACACAATGAAATCTTATAATAATTAAATAAAAATAAAAAAGGCAGAAAAACTTAGGTAGATAATATTTTGGCCTAATTGGTTGTAAATAAATCAATATTATTACCCGGCGCATCCACCATAGTTTTACAGTGAAACTTTATTATATTTATATATATTTTTGATATTTCAAGTTTCGTAAGCTTAATTAGAAATATTAGTTAGGAGCAAGTCCTAGCCGAATTGTTAAGAGTCCTTGCATCACTAAAATCCGATGCAAAAGGTGCTGGGTCAACAAGAAATTTTCCTGCATTTACTGCTCACTAATAAGGTAGGACCGAATAGGACCAAAAGGATGACAGGCATAATAACTTACAACTATTTCATAATTACTTTCAAATGTAAGTAGTGTCTTTAATTGATGTACATATTTTTTTTATATATTTGTTGCTAAAAAACTATTCACATTAGACTTTGATTATAAGAATTATATTAGTGCTCCACTTATTCAGTACTTTTGGGCAAAACAAGCGATTGGTTATGTGAGCAAGCTCACTTGTGTTATTTTTTTGTTTGTGTTTGTTTCAAAAATGAACTTATCAATATTAAAAATCTTAAACACTTTTAACATAAGAAAATCTTATAATAAATTTAAAAAAAAGAAAAAGGTAGAAAAACATAGGTAGTTAAAATTTTGGCCTAATTGGTAATAAATAAATCAATATTATTACCCGGCGCATCCACCATAGTTTTACAGTGAAACTTTATTATATTTATATATAGTTTTGATATTTCAAGTTTCGTAAGCTTAATTAGAAATATTAGTTAGGAGAAAGTCCTAGCCGAATAGTTAAGAGTCCTTGCATCACAAAAATCCGATGCAAAAGATGCTGGGTAACGAGGAAATTTTCCTGCATTTACTGGTCACCAATAAGGTAGGACCCAAAGGGTGCCAGACATAAGGCAATAATGTAAATAAAATATTACTTATAGTAATGCGACTTCGATAAGTATAGACATACAAAAGTATGATTTCAAAATTATAACGCTTATATTTTGTTTATTTTATTAAATTCCATCCGTATAAAAAAATGTTTGTGCAATCACTGTAATTGATATATAAATTAATCATTCCCATGAGAAAAGTAAATGATTGATTGTATAGCCTTGTAGAGCCTATTGATTTGTGTTTCATTGATTCGTGGAAAGGATAAAAAAAACCGTTCTCGACGGACGGAGCGGCGAAGCAAACAATCGGATGGGATAAGTTAATAGAAATAAATGCGATAGAGGACTTAGTGGGGTGAGTTAAGTGCTTATATATAAAGCATTAGGAATTGTTCAAGAATTATTTACACGTACGAGTATTCCGTTAATACAAACCTAAATACAACGATTAATTGCACTTGTCAAATATTTACACATACATTTAACATTATACAAATATTTTTTGAACTATTGAAAAATGTCGATATTATTAGGTTTAATTATATTCACTTAGTAGTAAATAAAATGTATTGTATTTTCTCAATACAAAGTGCTATTTTTTATATGTATTAATCAATTTAAATTAAAGTGATATCATTTTTTTTTTAAATTTGTTCAAATCCTTTAAAATTGCGTTATAATGTAACCAAAGATTTTAAATATTAAACATATACAAATCTTGTAAAAACTGTTCATTAATTTAAATAATGAGGTGATTCTTTTATGTTAATTTCAACTTCTAAACTTAAATATATCAATTTATTTATTAAGATGTCACTCATGTTAATTATCTTATTAAGAACATATTTTATGTCATTATTCTTTTGAAAAATAAATATAAACGTACACAATATTTTAAATACCAAATATATTCAACTAGTATTTTCTTGGAAAAAAAAACTTATTACATATATACAATAATATTTTGAATACATCAATTCCGATAACTAAATTATATTGTTTAATGTGCTTTTCGAGTAAATGATAGGAAAACTATCCATGTGTAAAACTTCGCAAATTTCTGCTAAGCTCCTTTGCACCACAATTATAACGTAAGCCTTTAATCCCATTCTCCTAGCAGAAACTACCGTCTGTCTGTTCCTAGCGTGTTTCAGTTTAGTTCTTTTTTTATCACTCTCTGTCTCTCTCTCAACAACCTTCGTTTTTGTTATTACCGAGTTTATGAATGGAGAGAAGACCGAGCAGCGTGAAACAGTTTAATGAAATTTTAGGAGTTTAAACTCAAAAGTTATTTAAATTTGCTTTAAGAAGCTTACGCGCAAGGAATTAAACTACTAACTTTTAATCTGTCCGATATAATTTTTGCTTTCTCCGAAATTAGTTCCGCATATTGTAGTCTCAATTTTCTCCCTGGAATATTACGTAATTAGCATTATCCTTTAGAGATGATGAGCGGAGAGAAGGCAAAAAGAAACTGCGAAACATGGGGCGATGTGAAATATTATGAATTTCACTTTCGTTGGCGAATTTAACGTTGGCTCGGAATGAATGAGGGTTTAATTAAACGAGCGGACGGTTCAAAGCTTTGTTCCTTTCATTATCTCAGCCGTGGGGACAGTTTAAAGTCTAATAAAAAAAAACGGAGTAGTGCGAAGAGGAGACGTATGTAAATGAAATCATTATTTTAGCTAGAGTTTTCCCATCCTTTTTTTTTTGGAGATAGTTAAGCCTATGATGAGGGAGCATATTGTGTGTGTCGATGCGAGACGGGAATCGTGTTTATAATTTTGTCGAAATTATATTTGCATGGGATGTGTGCGAGTATTATGAAATGCGGCAGCAAATTTAATATCTATTCGCAGCAGAACTAAATCATGCCTAAGTCTGTTTCTATACAAGCTACTTTCAGACCAAATATACTCCATTCCCCTTACGTAATATACTATGCGAGAAATTATTGCCACAGCTTTTCTAAGAAAAAATCTAGAGATGTAATCAAAATTATTAAGAGGTCGTATATCAAAGATGAAGATGAATTTATCAATTCCAACAGTCACAACTAAAAGCAAAATCCACGAAAACATTACTAATAGTAAGTTGTAGATGAGACAGAAGTATGGGGAAGGTTTCATTATTATCAACAATCACCGCACAAATGGAAATAAATTAATGTAGAGTCATCCGCCTAGATAACAATGTTACTGAAGAATTATATTGAAGAGCACCTAACGACAATGTAAAGATGGTAATTGAGAAATAACACGAGAAAGTTTCAAAAATTACACAGCCAAAGAAATTTTCCCAATAGTAAACAACAAGAAATGGTACATGAGATCCAAGTTAGAATACATGAGAAAACTGATGGAAATAAAATTTTGTATTACAAGGTCCTAGGAGAAAAGTGATTTCACTAGGTAGATCAAACTTTTGTCCAGTGGCGAAGCTACACTTTCAAGAATCACAAATAATTGCTAAGAAGATGAAGCAAACTGAAGAAGAGATACTCGACTTAATAATATGAGACGAGATGCGATGGGAACTAACGGTATCTTTGGATAGGCACCACTAATAAATCTCAGTATAGGAGGGCTTTTCACTTCCTGAGTAGATTCCAAATCGAATAAGATGATAGGCTAGAACAATGCAGATGATGAAGATTAAGATGCTGTTATAATATTTCTAGTAGTAGTATTAAATAATTTAAATTATTTTTACCAAACAATTTTTCTATCATTTATAGTTAGCAAGTTCTTATTAAATTGTTATTTTACTATTTAATATATAATTCATTGTAATAGTCATGAAAAGTAACTCAAAATTGAATAATAATATTGATTCAGAGCATTACAATTTTCCCACAAATATCTTTGTAGTATATTTCCAAAAATGTTCATATAATTCTTGTTGAATCGTGTATTTTGATATATTATATATGTAATGGTTTTTTATTGTCTTTTCAACATTTGTATAGAAAGTACATCTGTCATTTGGTATGTGAAAGTCCTATTTGGATATTAGAGTTCACAATCTGGTTACGTCTCTCCGTAAACGGCTCTTGCCGAATCCTTTCAAGATCCCTATCCTAACGTGTTTTAGTCCTCAAGATGCGGAAATTGAATCCCGATGCGACGGATCTTACCCTAAAGTTTCTTTCCCTGCGTATCATTAAAGCAATTTTCGACTGAAAAATTTTATTGCCGGATCGTGACAGAAGGGAACAAGACGGAAAATGGGACAGAACCGCAGATTAGGCAATCGCAATGCCATAATTTTCGGGACGGAGGATTTCTTAATCCTATGGCCCCCCCGAGGTGGGTTCGCAACTTTGTTGTCCCCCCAATAAAGTGAAAAGTTTCGGTGGGATGGTACAGATAAATGGAGACGTTTTCGGTGTTGGGGATGTAATCTATGGGACTGTTGTCGATATGGAATATGGGTGGCGTTTGCGGTTGAATGCGTGAATTGGATCTCTGGGCCCTGTGGGGAAGTTCGGGGATGTGCGGTCGCGTTCAAATTACGCGCCACAATAAACGCGCCCCCCGCGCCGCTCGGCGTATTTCATTTCCGAAGCAAACATAACTTCTTGTTTATCTATCGGGGGGCCGTAACTTGCGCAAAATAATGCACAGGGGGTTGGCAGGTGACATGCAAATTGGGCAGAATTGATCAAATTCATAATCATAAACAATCATAATTGTTCCACTATTACGCTATATATTGAAACGGCACTGCGTGTGCGATTATTATTGCTTTTATATCTCGAGTTGAGAACAAACTCATTTCAAATGTCAATAGGGAAACTATCCTCATTAATTCAGTAGGTTTAATTATTTTCACTGACGTGTGCACATATCCATCCCTCAATACTATACAATGTTATACTATTTCATAATTTATACAAGTAGTAGACAAGGTTTATTAATTTTCACTGAAATGTGAAATAGTAATTTCTGAATACTCAAATATTAATAAATATATAATGTAGTAGATTTAAAAATTTTAACAGACGAGTTATTTTACCCCTAGTGAAACTATTTCATATTTTACAAGTACTTTTTGAGTAACAAGATGTGAACAGCAAATTTTATTTCAATGGTTAATTGATGTACAAACTATTTTAAAATTCACAAGCACTTGTCAAATACTGACTGAAATAAGAATAAACTTATTATAATACGTCATCATTCAATTAAGAATTTTTAAGAATTTTCAATGACAAGTAGACTTTAACTTTAATAGAGAAACTATTATTATTTGAGTATGTTTGATAAAAATTTTACATATCTGAACATTATCATACTTATCAAGTACTGCATTTTGGATTATGTATTTATATCTTATTATACTACTTGACAAGTACCTTAACAGTACTACATAAGAAGTTATAATATAAATTTGAAAATACGTTTTGCTCAATAATTACTTTGTCAATTTTCATGTAATATTTACAAACACAAAACCATTTAAGCATATGTACTGTTTAGTTAGAACTATAATTGATATAATTACTAAATGTTCATGGATTTAGTGTATTTTATCAAATATAAATTGAAAATAAATTAAAATTTAATAAAAAAAATCTCATAATATATATAGGAGAATTCAATTTTATGTTTTTAGCACAACGAACTATGAAAAATGTATATAATAAACTATTCTACTTTTTGGGAAAAATATCGATAATTCCGGGAAATGGGAATTCGAAATAAATAATAACCACGTGAAAATTCCCTGGAATAATCCTCCAGATGTGATCGTAGAGCCTCAAACTTTTCAATTTATTGCTTATATAGTTTGCACTATAAGTGACTTGCGAAGCAACTTATATAATCGCCCATAAGGAACTATATATTTGACATAAATTATATAAATTACTGCACTCAAGGTAAGTTCATTTTTTTGTTTCCATATTTTACTATAAATACAAATAGCACTTTAGCTTCATAAACTTCCCTATAATAATTATTATTAATTACTAATTAATTTTGTAAAACTTAAATTATATATAGCAAAGTTACACATTTTCGAGTTATTGCGTGAATTAACAAATTATTCTAAAAATTTCAAAAAATTGATTCTCGAACAGAATTTAAAATACTTAGTATATTATATAAAAATATTTCCTTTTAATCTATTAACTCTTACAATAAATATAATCTTTATATTTCTAATAATTTTATGAATTCTAATTGAATTTAAGGTTGAAATAGTTGATGAAAGTAATTCAATATTGTAATCATTTCTATGAACGATTTTCAAGCAGTCTTTGGAATTAATTACGTTCGACTATTGAGGTTTCATGGAATATGTAATACGATATTTGAATATGATATGTACGAAAACTTGTAATCTAATTTAAATTACAAACATGCATGTTTCCATTATATTATGAACATCGCAAGTCCCAATAGATGAAGGTAGAAGCGTTGGAAACAAATACTGATTGATCCATGCATCACGACCGCACGTATTATTGGTTGGGTGATTTGTATTCCTCAGGCAATAACCGTCAAGCCGATTCTTCATCGAGTTAATTCCGACAGGATCCCCGTGTCGCGAGAGAAACTCGTCGAGGAGTTACACCTCATGTATACCCGGAGCAGATTATAATTAACCACGAGCATATGAGTATAACATTCACGGAATAATAATTTAATCCCATACATTGCAAATTCTACCTGTATCCTAATTACAATGATAAGACGAGCTGCGTATCAAACACGTTCAACAGTCTTATTTCTATCTCTCTCTCGTATACGCATAAGTTGTAATCCCCTCTCAATAAGGATCAGTATTCGTATGCAGTATTCGAATAGGTAATTCCAACCGCAAAAGCATCATTCCGATATCCCTCCTAACTATTTCTTTAACTCTTCTTTTTTTTTGAATAATTTAGACGAAAGCGAGTAATAAGCTTTTATGGCGTAACTTTTTCCATATAAACCGCATCCATCTTTTACGAGCCATTTTCACTAGTTTCTAAATTCACAAAAGGCAAAAATGTTATTTCCCACCAACAGCTTATATAAGCTTCGGCCAACTTCCATATTCCTTTATACGCTTGCAATAAGACACTATCTCTTTTACTTGGCTTTTATTCTGCACAACCTATTTCGACTACAAAACTCTGGTTGACAAACATTTTATGAGCTCTGGGAATTGCACAACTAATTAAAGTTTTCAATACAATAGACCATTATTATCAAATTTATATTCTTATGTTTCTTTTTCTAAATTAATATAATTCAAACTTATACCATGTCAATTTTACTTTCTTCACATGACTATTATTGTTAGCTTCTAAAAGTATTGTCAATCAGTCAGTAAGAAAATCGCAGTCATAACCATTCGTTAATCTGTGGTCATCTTGGCAAATGAAATAATAAAATGTATATGAATTCCGTGAATTCCGTGGGCCCCAAATATTTCTAGTGGGCTCCATTCTCGTGGGCCCCAACAATAATAGTTGTCCCTAGGCTCTTTGCCCCTAGTCCAATGGATAAGAAATTGTTGACTTGAATATTGATATACATGAACGTATAGATTCAATTTTTATAAAAGTTAATTAACAAAAGATAATAAGATACAGTTGCATAACAAGAAGTTGATAATAGATGTTTGCAGCAATGTTGGGCTGTTTATATGCATTTGAAGTTCCAAGCGAATTTTTATTTGCATAATTTAGACCAACTTAAAATTGAGGGACCCTTCAAGTTAGCATTTACTGCTTAAGAAAAGTGTTTATATTTATTTTCAAGTAATTTTCATACTATGATGTATTCACACGAATATACATTTTATTATTTCATTTGCCAAGATGCCCACACTCGCATAGATTAATGCATACTTTCAATTTTTACAGAAGTTAATTTACAAAAGATAATTAGATGCACTTGCGTAATAAGAAGTTGATAACAGATGTTTGCAGCAATTTTGGGCTGTTTATATGTATTTGAAGTTCCAAGCGAATTTTTATTTGCATAATTTAGACCAATTGAAGGACCCTTCAAATTAGCATTTGCTGCTTAGGAAAAGTGATTATATTTATTTTCAAGTATCTAAAAAAAGGTTCTTTGGAATGTGGTACCATGCACACCAATATCTATGACAATTTTTAGATGGACGTTTCATATCGTATATTGATTCACTGTAAGTTAAATATTTATTTAGTCTCAAATTCGAGCAAAGCGATTGATTAGTTTTTGGGATCTAGTTTAATTTTGTTGTAGAGACCTCAGACATATTTTAACTTGAGGGTTACACTACATTTGATATAAGTATCATGTTCGTTCAAAATCAATTAGCTATTTAATTGATTTTGAGGTCCATCGATTTTGTTTTAGATGAATAAGATAAATGTTAATATCTGGGCTACATTTAACTGGATTTTAAGGCATTTTAAAAAGTTTTGTCTTAGTTTTTGAGGAATTGATTATTAAAAAACAACATGTTATTTGCATTTACCATGTAGGCCCATGTTATAGCTTCTACCAGTTTGCTACGCCACTGGTTAGCCGACTATCTAACACCATGCATCAACTCTATATAATAAATAATAGAAATTATAACCAATACTAGCATATCACTAGACAATACGTAATACACACGTTCGAAATCGTGAGATATGTGAGAAACGCCATAAGAAATATAAATACTGCAACAACTGTTTCTTTTTATCTAAATCTTTTTCAAATATATTTTCTCGTGTTCCTGAAAAATAATACAATAAACACAAGGGAAAACAGAAGCTTATAACTTCTTTTCCCAGTTATCTCGATTCATAAATCACGTGCGACATGTTTTTGTAGGCTACAATTTTTGTTTTCCCCCCAGATTTATTTTTTCCCTATTCTTAAACGGTTCATTATTTATGGTAATGATTTAATATCAAACTCATGTACATTTTTTTTTTCGAATGTAAAGGAAAACAATAATTTTCCTTTTTTTGTTCAGTTTTTTTTTTCTTTCTTTAACAGCAAGATCCGTTTACAAGATTCACGTGCTTTGATAAATTTAATGAATTCCTGTGGGGGATATGAAGAACACGCAACAACAAGTTACCAGACTTATCTGCATGTCTAACAAATGACTGTTTCTTGTTTAAGATGTTTAGTTGAAAAGTTTTGCACGGTATTCTTGAAGATCATCTCAATTAGTAGTTGTTTATGTGCAAATTTATATTGAACAATATTAATAATAAATTATCTTTTTTATTTATAAATTTGTGTAGATCTTCTCTTCGATAATAATATGTTATATAATTAATACTAATTGTTTGAATTTGTATTTCTTTAATTTTACTTATAAGTTGAAGTATTTCATAAGGTTTTAGTAAGCGTACAAACCAGTTGATTCTCAAAATGTGAATTAATTTCTTGATACAAATATGTGTTAAATTAAGTTTCCACTTGCAATTATTCAATTATTTTGTTGTTATTATTATCAATTCAAGCTACTAATTTGCGTGCATCCCAAGAACTTGTATCTAACAACAAATTCTAAAGATGTTTTGTATAAAACGGAAAATAATTCTTCAAAGAATGGAAAGGTTTTTTTTTGTCTTTTCTAGAACCTATTTATTCCAGTTACATCATCACTTGATATACAGTCGGGCAATTTCATCAAAAGTACGAGACGCTAATAAATACGTGTCGGCGATTATGTAATAACAAAGAGGTTCGCTTGGTTGCCGGCCCTTCTTCATCTCGATTAGGTCCGTTGTCAGATTTACGTTGCAAATTGGAATGGAAGATAAATGGCAGCAAGGAAAATGTTGGCGCGGTAAGAGGTTGATGATGCAGAGGACATAGACCGATTGTCTATAAGTTCTGTAGGTCGTGTGGGGTGGTATGAGGCGGTATGAGGGGGTCTAAGGTAACAAATTGACCAGGTCGGAGGTGTGCGCCATTCGTTACACGCACGCACACCGTGAAAATGGAATGCTACCCGTATGCTAACTTAACGGCCCTCATACGTTACACATCAAAAACACAACGCTCGTACATTTATCCCAAAGTGGAAATTAGTTATAAGCTCTTTCATTTCCTAGATTTTGGTATTCAAAGATACTGAAAACTAATACCCAATAATCATAATATGCAAATTTTCATGAATAACTATATAACATAACTTGTTATTGGATTACTATGAAATCATTATCTAGTATAAGTATTTATATAAAACAACTGAATCAGAATTATACAATAACTTGACAACTATTGCATCTAAGATTCATATTATACTTACAAAAGGTTCATAATTATTATGAGTATGTAAATTTTGTGCCCATTTTACAAATATCTGTTAGGAGTGCTATGCTTGAAATAAACTTCAAATGAGATTATTGTATTATTTTTCACAAATAACTTGTACTAAAATAATGAAACCATAATTGCTTGACAAGAAATACATCTAAACTCTATATTACAGTTACACAAACAAACATTTTCTTAATCGAATTTACTTTAAAGTATTACGTAAAGTTTGAACGCATAGTACTTTATAAATAATTACATTACTTGTCATATATTATGCTTGTAGATATTCAATAATAATTATATAATTATTACCTAATTTGAACTTGGATAATTTAGAAATGTTGACCAAGAAACTTGTATTTAAATAACTTAACAATAATTGTACAATTACTTGACAAGTATTCTTGAAAATAAAATAAAAATATTATATAAATTATGAGAGTATTAATAGATATATTTATAGAGATTAAAACTATTATTGCACAATAGCCTAATAATACATAATTGACTACATATACTAGTAATACTGACATGTACTAATATTATCAATTTTAGGACTAACTTATACTTTATTACATCACAACATAAATCCATTCATCGTAGATTCTGTCAAGTACTGATATATTTGTTTATAAAGAGCCCTTTAGGCACGACGATAGGAAATCCGTTCTAAATGCAATCAACCATAAAAGTTTCATGTACATACATAAAAGTCTGGATTTTAGGTGATACACTTTTTTTTCTTTTACTTTTATTGAAATATTGGTAGGGAGAGTGGAAAGGCGCAGGAAGAGAAGAGGAAAGGCGAAGGAACAACCAGAGCAGTGAAAAGAAAAAGGACGAAGGAAAAATAGTGGAAAGCCTTTATATCTGCCACAAAGGCGGAAACGCAATAAAGTTCCGACGAACCCTCTGTTCCGCCGATAAAGAATCCGCGACGGCTTCCAGCCAAAACACTGATCCTATATGTGATCATATACATGTATGCAGACATTCGGATCCTGATCGTCCCCTAGGTTATTCTAATATAGCAATGCTCAGACTCACTTTAAATGTGTCTTCCTGACATCGAAGTCCAGAAATGTAAGCTCGATGATTTCGTCCGGACTGCCAATGAATGTGTAGAGGAGGCAATCTATGTCGGTGGCATAGGGCTTCGGGAAATCGGGACTCTTGAAAGTCCCTTTCTCCTTGCCGTAAGTTGCAGAAAACACGAGGCACTCACAGCCTGAAAAAAATAAAACATATGAAAAAAACATTATTTATTTTTTCATAAGATAAGTAAATAATCTAAATTTAAACAAATATATCCATACTTCGATATACGGCCGCTCTTTATACGGCATTTCGTTATAACGGCCCTCTTCAATTAAGGCACGTTCTCGATTTACGGCCTAAAATGTTTCGCCAATCTTGCTCAATAATTGATTCGTTATACGGCTTTTCGCTTTGAGGCCAAGTTTCGTGAAATGTATCTCGGCCGTAAAGCGAGGTAATCATCAGCCGAATAATTGTCGCTAGCTCTTTAGTTACTTTTTGTAATCAATAAAGCTGATTACTATTTGTAAATAAAACAGTTGTAAAAACAGTATTTAATTCTGACGGTTTATAACTACGCTCGAGGAGGATTTGTTTCTAAACAGCAAGACCACTCAAAGCTATCATCCAGATTCTAAAATCAATACACTATTGCAATTTCCGCTTCGTACGTCTTCAACTAACCTCAACTATCATCCAGTCTAATCCGGTAATCAATAAAGCATCGCGATTTCCGGAATAAATATCTGTAAATTAGAGCAGAAATCCGTGCTTTTCTCTCGATATTAACAATTATAATGGGGTCCATCTAAATTGCATTAGCGACAGTCGCTGGGTCCAAACACCTGCGACCGAACGTCCACTCGGATAGTGGATGAGCAGATGGTGTGTTCGTATAATCCTTTCCTAGTGAGTAGTTAAACTTGGAACTTTGAGCTCGAATGAACCCTAGTAGTAAAATTCGGCAGTGATCCACCGCATCCCTCCCCTCAAACCCAGTAGTATTTGGGTCGGCGGATACTCATTAAAAATCGCAGTTCGCCTAATTCTTAACCAGGATTAAACGCAATCGCGTCTACGCCATTAAAGCCTTCACAACCTTTACTTTTATTCTAATCGTTAGTTCCATCGCACAGGGTTCGTTAACTTTTGCATGCTGTTTTAAAATCTCCACTTCGGTTTTATGCGATTTCCTTCTAAGGACAGTACGGCAATGAAACTTTTGTAATGTATTTTAAAATAGCTGTAATGCTAATACTAACACTTCTTCGTTACCTTAAAATAATAGTTAATTCTTTCGCAATTTCCTTAAAGATGAAAGTTTTAAAATATAAGTAGATAAAAAAAGTAAAAAATAGTAATAGTAATGAATGTCAACGAGTATTCGTTTAAGTTGAAAAAATATCTCATGAATTTATAAGTCTGCATAAATTTAATTCCCCAATTAGTTGAATTTAAATATCATGATTCCAAATTATCGAAATATATATTTGAATTTTCTACTAATTTCATTCAAATAATTTGGATTTCATTTTAAATCATGATGTAATGGTATAAATAATTCACATAGTCAAATTATATTTTTCAGTCAATGCAAAAGTTGCTAATGCAGTTTACGACAGCTTGGAATATCCATTAACCGGACTATGCGAAGTTTTTTTTTATAATTAATGCCTCGCATAGCAAAGCTTCATCAGTCGGCACACATTAAAATCCCATTTGAAAATTGTAAAACCAACTATATTTAGAATTCTAAATTAAAAATAAATTCTAAAAAAAAATCAAGGTATTGACGAAATAAAATTATTTTATGATATTTAAAGGAAATAATTATCCGTACTATGCGAGGTATTGCTTAATATTTAGGTTGGAATATTTAAAATTTTGATTAAGAAAAAAAATATGATTTATTTTATAAATTTGAGAAATTTAATTTAAATTAACAATTAATTTATTTATAGATCGGAATTATTATGGAACATTTCATGATGAGACTGTAGGCTATTTTTATCGAAATATGAATATATTCACATGAAATCTATTTGTTTCTTCATGAAAATACGTGGAAACTTCATGTCTAGCGCTATTCTTTTTGTCAGTTGATCATTTCTTTTTCAGTTATTTCTCGAATATCCACGCACGACATTTGCTATGTAGATTGAAGCAGAATGTATACGAAATAAAATAAATATATTGCCGTATCCCGGGAACTTCAGAAGGAACAAAGTTAAAGCAAAGTTTCGTCGCGATTTGAATAAAATATGTGTATATGTACATGATCGCGCTCCGGGTCTTCAGCATGTGTAAAATTAACACTTGTCGTAAATAAGGGTGGCAGAAAAGTGGCCGTTGAATTGTAAATTGTAACCCGTTCCGTCCGAAATTTAGGGTTCCACTATTCCCGAAAACCTACAGACTCATATGACACATGCAAATTCGCCGCAGAAAAATTGAATTGGTCGAGCGTTGCGTAAACACGACCGCTAATCCTGGATGTTGCCGCTTTCGCTTCTGACCCCCCCCCCAAACCCCGTTTGCAAAGAGACCTGTTAGAATTAATTATAAATGCAATTAAAAATTAATTAAAACATAATGAAAACGCAGCGCCGCGTCGCGCCTGCTTGGATGGACGAAGAAAAAGAGTGAAAATTAAAGAGGGAACTAGAGGATAGTGCAGCCATTGTTGCTTAATTTTATTTCATATATTTTGTGCCAATTAAAATATTATTAACGAAAAACGTGCTCTGTTTGTGTGAGAGGGGAAGGTTTTATTTAACAGGTTAGAATGCGTTTCGTAAAATGGAACAAATTAGTTTCTTATTAAGAACTACTGCTCACTGCAATTACTCTCAATTAATTTTGTTTTAGATGAGAACTGTAATTGCCAATATACATTTTATTACGAAATTTATCTCATATAAACCTTGATTATTTACATTGCATTTTGTTATACATTAAATAAACTATATTTTATTATGAAGAACACAACTCTTCTTTCACAACATTCAACATATGATTATTATTAACAACAATAATTTATTCAATACGTTTCATTTACTAAACTAAATTAAGCAACTCAAACCAAACCACAAAGCATAGATACTTGACAATGCAAAAAAAGAAAAAAATAATAATTTAGAAATAAATGAAAAGTATGTGTTAGTAGTTTCAAATATCTCCAAAGTAAATTACTTTATAATGAGGGATATTCATTGAATTTCCCGCTAATTTTCCAGGAAATTTAATGATTTATACTTTGAAAGTTTTCCAAGGATTAAAAAAATCACTAATTCGAATTCTAATTTCCAATTCAAATATATTTTCGTAGCCCTAAAAAAATATCAAGGTCCCTATTTTACATATTATAAACAACAGCCATAGACTAGCATGTTTACAAAATTTGACTTCATAGTGGACTACTTCCTGTCCTATCACAGCTTAGGAAATTCTAAAGTAGAGTTTCATTTCTCGTCCGTAAAATTTTAAGTTTTAAATCAGTAACTCGAATTCGGGATTCCAATTCATATTTTTTCATAGCACTATTTTGTCTTGCACATTTTGTCTTTTGGATAATAAGACATACTGCTAACAATTTTTAAAAGATTTTAATTGACCTTGTATACTTGTACAAAATCCACTCATGTACCATCTAGATCAGGACTTTCTGTTACATTTTGTACGTTCTTTCACAATATATCGGATGATACTCAAAAGAGAAGAATGACCATTCCAAGGATTACACGCAGGAGAATTCCTGATAATTTTTGTGCTTTATATTTATCTTCTTTCCCAAGAAAACTATAAATTCCAAGGTTATTTGAAGGTTAGGCCTTAGGCATACGTTCGTTGATGTAAAATCCCAAAGCACTGAAGGAAGGAAAATTTAATATTACTATAAATACAAGAAACATTCTCTGATGTTTATCTAAACATCGTTAATTGAAGAAATGCTGAATGAGGTCTTTGTCTTTCATTAAGTTAAAATATGTTAATGCCTTTTTCTTTAAATATTTGTATATAAATAGTAGAATGGTGAATTTCGGAATGGAACAAATTAGATCCTTGAAAGAACTACTTAAATACATTGAGCGTAATTACTACTCGGGAGTAAAATAATAATAGCTGTAATTGGCAGTATAACTTTTATTACGAAAGGGTTGCAGTTCTTTAGAAAATAAACTAAAACTACTCCGGGGGAGCATTAACATAGTCTTTCGTTATACCGTGTGGATTACCCGTTGTATATAAAAGGGCACTTAAACAGTTTGCGATCCCTGGTGCAGACCATATTGATGTGGGGAATTCAGTAAAACTATAAAGAGATAAGTAGAGCCTTAATAATGAGGGTAGGAAGCTATTGGCGGGATCGTGAGCGCAAATGGGCATCATATATCGGACATTAAGAGTTGCCCTTCCTGAAAACCGAAGTCAAAAAGTTAGCGACCTTTCCTCCTTGTTTGCACTCCCTCTCTGTCTCCCTCTCTCTCTCCTCTCGAATCGAAATTACTGCCTCGGCGTAATTACGTTTTCATGTACCGTTTGGAGCAAAACAAAACACGTGGTCGGAACAAAAGAGATGGATGGAACGAACGAAAAAATAGTATAAAGTGGAAAGCGGACTGAGTGAAGAGCAACAGAAAATGGAAGTACATGGGCATAGGTTAAAACAACCGGGACACGGCGGATATTGCAATTACGCAACGGGGCTGCAGGAATTAACGGAATACGTCGATAATAAAAAAAAGTAAAGGAGATCATAGACCAACACAGTTTAACGGGGAAAAACTCGTTAAGAGACTAAAGTACTTCAATCCCTAAAGCGGCTTCGATCAGTTTGAATACAAAAATATTAATTTACATAAGGATATAACGACCTATCCATAGTCCTTTTAAATTTTCAATAAATATTATTATTTAATAATTAATAAAATTATTATTTTTCAAACTTTGTCAACTCTTACACCGACTATATTTTCAGATGTTCATGTGCTCCATTAATCCGGATTCGAAGTCAAAATATAAGCAAAATGAATCGTATTATGTGAGATATTTTTGTCCAAGATTTTAATCAAAGTATTTAAATATAAACTATTTCTTGCTCATTGAATCCTATATTATTTTTATTCCCACTCCTTCCATTCCTATGATGATGGTGTGTCGGTACCTCAATTCGTAGTTCGTCCGACGTTTCCTGTCACTGTTTCAATTTATATGCAAAATTTCCGTGTAAAATATTGCTCTGATGGCCGAAAATTTATTGAATCTCGTCGCTCTTTGCTTCCCGTTTTTACCTCGTTTTTTTCCCTAGTTGTCAGTTGGGACAGCAAAAAAGATTCTGAGCACTTTGACAATAATCTATTTATTGCACGGTACGAATTTCACCAATCATGAAATTTGTATCACCCGGCTTTCAAAGATCTTTTTTTTTGTTTATTAATGAAAATAATCGATTTTAAGCTTCTGTAAATCTTTTTTTAATTAAACTACAATACTTTAACAATATTACTATTAAATTAGTTCTATTGTCCATTAAGATAACTCAATCTGAATTCTAGACTCTAATACCAAAAAAGAAAATATATTAGTATTTTTTACAAACCAACTAAAAAAAAATGAATTTCATTTCGTCTTTGAAAATATATAGAAATTTATTCTGAAAATGTGTATAAAAGTACGTATACATAAGAAAAAAATAGTATACAAAGTGTATTAAAGGTATTCAATTCCTCAATTAGTCCGGTTTCAAACTGTCTGACCATCTGGACTATGTGAAGTATTAAAATATATACTAAATTGCTATATAAAGATTAATTACAAACTTACATACTAATAATATTAATAAATGTGTTTATTAATCACAAAAAACGTAAGACTTAGACGTAAGTCTAAGTCTGATAATAAGCATTTATTATAAAACATTATTCTATGTATTGCAGTGTAATAGTCTACCACGTACTTATCAGTCTGAACATATTTCAAAATTAGTATATTATAATAATGGTTCCAAATAGTTTAGTAAAGATAAAATTTTAATTGGAAAAATGTTGAACTTAACTTATAATATCCCAATTATTACCTTAAGTTCATTATAATTAAACTAGTTTCTAAGATTCTTCAACTAATTGATTGTTTTATAATTAAGTAGAGATGAATAAATGTTTTTTTTACTTCAGAATTTAGAGAAAAAAAAATATAATACATATTGTTCATTGTTATATTAATTAATTAAAACTTAAACTAACCGCATAAATTGTTAAAATTCAAACATAGTTGATAGTAAATAATCTAAGTTGCAAATAATGTATTTTTTTATCAAATATTCTAAGTAATTTTCTACAACATGAAATTTCAAATGAACATAAATATATCGTCTAAAAATTACTTTCCTAACAAATTACAGTTGATTATTAATCAAATCAATACTGAACTCGTATATCTGTATTTCTAGGTACAAGACGATTTAGATTTCGGTATCAAAAAAAAATACACGAATTATTCAATGGATTGAAACACGAAGTCCGCTGTTACTTTTATTGATTCCACGGCGTTTAAACCCTACATTACAAATTCAAGTGAACTAGGTCATATAGACGCACACGTGTAAAAGAGCAACCTCAAACTTAGTTGGATGCGATTCACGTAACGTCAAAACTGATTAACGCTTCGTACAAAGTTGTATACACAACATCTGTAAAGACAGAGATCAGCTATAAACATAAAACTTAATAAAACAATATGCATATGCACTCACATAGTACAAGTGCATAAGAGCAACCTCAAACTTAGCTTGATGCGATTCACGTAACGTCAAATCTGATTAACGCATCGTGCAAACATGTTGTATACACAACATCTGTAAAGACAGAGATCACCTATCAACATAAAACTTAATATACAATGTACATATGCACTCACATAGTACAAGTGCATAAAAGCAACCTCAAACTTAGTTTGATGCGATTAACGTAACGTCAAATTTGATTAACGCATTGTACAAAGTTGTAGTATGTACAACATCTGTAAAGACAGAGATCACCTATAAACATAAAACTTAATAAAACAAGAAAAAGAACTCGGTAAAACTATCCTAAACCTAAAGGACGTTCCAATAATCCCCATTGGAATTTCAGCAATAAACCTGCATAATTCCTTGTAAACTTTGTTAAAGGTTAATTCCTGCCTGCAGATACAATGAAAATAATTGATATACTAGCAATCAATTTAAATGCGTTTAATGGTGGGGCTCATGTAAAATTGAAGGATGCGAGATATCCTTTAAATATTTGAAACGAATCCCATTCGGGTTCGCATTAAAAAGGGAACATTTCTATACAATCCACCAACTCTTACACGCAAAAAACAGCACATTGATTGAAAAAAAAATATCTCCACCTGCTCTGCTCATTTTTGCCTCGAGCGCCTTGGGAATTTCAGCAATTGGACAGTAACACACGGATTCCGTGCATAATTAAAAGCTGAATTGAAAAGCGTACTTAATTATGAATAATCTCGACCGAAGGGTGTATATATATAAATAAAAAAATGCGTTTCCGGTTGGGTTAAGCAAAAACATAAAATAATATAAATGAATGATTCAATTAGCAAATTTTTGAGTGATGCCAGTTCACTATAAGAGAATTATTATCAAGAGGAAATGAATGGGCCCCGAGTCCTAATGACTGCGAAAACTTTCTCTAATTGGTACACCGGCAACTAATAATTAAATGAAAGAAAGATTGATTGTCTTCCTGTAGCCGCAGCCACTTGGGAACGCATCGAGCGGAACAGGATAAAAAAACCATAAAACAAGAATAATGCCCTCGCTCTTTATTTGATGGCGCCGCGGGATTTGAATTAATACTAGCCGGAGGTTAATTGCCTTTGGAAAATCATCGGCGCAAAGAAGTTACTACCTTTGTGAGGGATAATGAGGCTGCATTGCATATTCAGTGGTTTGCATCTGATGCGCCTTTACGACACTCATATTACGTGGATGAGGAGAAAAAGGCATATAAAAG
The DNA here is from genome assembly GCA_018845635.1 of Nicrophorus orbicollis. Classification (NCBI taxonomy): domain Eukaryota; kingdom Metazoa; phylum Arthropoda; class Insecta; order Coleoptera; family Silphidae; genus Nicrophorus; species Nicrophorus orbicollis. Next base: position 56,331 of record JAFMTC010003643.1, on the reverse strand, counting down.
AGATAAAGCTGGGTGATGGAAGAACCACAGCAAAAAAAATCGGCGAAGGAATAGGGGAAAACAAAGTTGTAATGGATTCCGCCCGTGGCTGCTGGAATGGAAAAAAAAGATAATAAAAATATTAGCTTATCAATCGGAAAACTTCGCAAAAGTCCATTTAGATGTTAGGAGTTCTGTGGGAGAGCAGGAAAAATTAAAGCCCTGTTGCGGAGAAGATAAATCCAATTCGAATCCATTCGGTTTCCGTATTTATACAAAAAAAAATGCCACGAAACATTTATGATTAATTGTATTTCTCTTTTCTGTATTAATAATTCCATAAAATGTAGATTTCCAACATTATTTCAATATACCATAAATACATTTTTACTGTCCATAATTTGAAATTATATATTAAGTACAGAACAAACATGTAACCATTATATATTCTTTTAAATTCGAAAATTACGTTTTCGTTGCCTCACAATAAGTAATCAGTGTATTATATATGTTTCATATTCTGTATCATATACTCATCATTAATTATATATTAATTATACGAATGCCTCGTATAGTACAGATAATTGGTTCCACCAATAACGCAGATTGTTTGTAATTAGACTTTTTTTTAATTATTAGGAGTAATATCCAGGGACTGATTGTCGTATGGGTTGGTTGTCACAAAGTTCATTTCTCCTTTTGGTTGAGACGTTTGAGGCGATAAGTTAGCAAATATGTTTGGTATATGCTGTTTGGAATGAAAACTTGGCATATTTCAATTGGGGCTAGTAGTTAGATGTCTAGTGCTAGGATACTAGACGTCGATAATACACAAAATAAATATAATGACTTTTGATTTTTATCAGTTTTAAATTAATTCATCTATCACAAGAATGTATATATATTTCACAGCTATTTCATTCAATAACCTAACCTAACATTGTGACAACCAACCCAGAATAATATAAAGTCATTTTTTTTTTTATAAATATCCACAAAGTTTAAAATACAATAAACAATAGTTTTAAGAAGTTGTTATGTTAATTGAAATTTAAAAAGCATTATGTTTGTGATAACCAGCCCCAGTCTTGCATACTTATGAATTGCATTAGGAATTTCTCGTATTGTTATTCGACCATTTCATATATTCATTGGTCATTTGTTCATACTTAATCTATCCATTTCATATATCGTTTTAATCAAATAGAATAGTATTTGCTTGTTAACTGTCTAGTATCAAAGTAGTTGCTATTAATTAATAAAAATCAAGATAAAAATATCCAGTATAATGAAAAGACGTTGTCTAGCATATGTTAAAAAAATATAATGTTGAGTCGGCAAGAAAGTATGTTCGGTTGCAACATTTTGATGTTTTAAAGCTCATAAAATGTGTTGTACTTAACTTGTGACAAATCTTGTCGAGTAAAAAAAAATCTAATACACTATTAATCTTTAAAGCAAATCTGACAAGTACGTTATGTAATAAAAACAATAACATAAACTTAATATATCTCTTTGTAAGTCTCAAAATCTTTACGTAATTATTGATAGTAACAAGTCTTATAGTATAGTATTTCATATTCAAAGAAAAAAATGATAGTAAAGTAATAGATGTGAACAAAATTACTTGCAGTTTGCTTTTATAACAAGCTAAAATGTTAAAACTAACTTCACCCTATATGTGAAAACTGAAAATACTTCTGAATATCATATAATATGTAAGAATTATTTACAAATGGAATAATGATATTTCAAACGAAATCTAATAAAAAAAAGTAAAGGTTTCAAATTGCAGGAAGCTAAAAGCATTTCTTGTATTACTCACAAGCCATTTTGCATGCAGCCGCACATTGAGCGCGAGAATTTATGAAGTGAAACCTGAAAAGATATAACAAGGACGATAGCGCAGGAAGAAAGTGAAAAGAAAAGTTAAAACACGTTAAACATTAATTCGAATAAAGAATGACAGGAAATAAAAAATGCATAAATAAAATAAGAAAATATCAGAAATGAAACGTGTAAATGTAAACGAGCGATTAATTTAAAGTCAAAGAACATGCAAGCAGCGTTAAGTAAACACGATCGCAACAATTATCTTCATTATATTAAAGTTCTTGCATGCCCGAGCCTTGAACGCCCTAAACGGCGATGGCGGCTTGCAATTTCCGTTTGATTCAATTCAGGAGCTTTCGCGGATTTGGGAGGAGACGTTATGGGTGTAGCTTTTAAGCTTTCCACATCGAAAATAATTCCATGGGGAATTCCGCATTCGAGAAAGGGAGAAAGAGAGTGTAAAAAAGTGTGGCAGATGTAAGGATGAGGGTGTAAGGTGAGTATGTATGGTCGGATGCAAGAGGTTGGGTTTAGGTGGAATTATTGTACTTTCCACCGATTACAGCGTCTGCGAAGTTCCGAAAGGGCAGAAACAATAAACACTAATCGATTCTATGGACTTGCATTAAATTGCTTTCTGGCAATAACGGTTTGCGTTATATAATCTTCTTAGCGACAGTCGGACTTCGTTTTATCAACTACTAGTCTAGTCAGTTTCTTCTCTTCGATGGGATTTCTTAGTTATATTTTAGAATTGCACCGAGAAGATACTCAGTTACATATAACTATTTGAATTTTAAAGGAAAAAAAACATAAACTGTAACTGTAACTGTAGTATATGATAGTTTGAATTATATATTTTTTTCTATTGAATTGAATTTTCTATACAATTTGAAGCTATTTTTGCATCAATATATACATTTTTTGTAGCTTTATTATTGCAATTTGGGTTAAACGAAATCAGAAATTTTACCATCAAATAAAAGAAACTCCAAAGAGCTGATTGAGAACGATCATAATTTCTTTCTCTAGATCATTTGTTGAGCCTATGGTAGCAGATGGTCAGAACTAGAGAGTATGGCGAAGTAATTTGTTCATATTTTTCATCAACTTGGTGAGCGATTATCAAATAAACAGATAATAATTGTAGGACTAAAATCTAAACGTGTTGTTTTTTTTTTCTCAAAGTCACATGGGTTAATCTGCAACAACTTATAGTTTATATTTATCTTACAAAAAAGTCGAAGTTCGTAGTTTCACATCGTGAGGTGTTGGGTCTTGTAATAACAAACTTATTGCAAACTCTAGCATGTTGAAGATTGGTTTGTATATTTTCGTTGCGAGATCAATCACTCGAAAGGGAACGGTGCTCGAGTGACTTGAATCGAAATCGGGATTTTGCAATGAACTAAACTTGAACCAAAGTTTGCTCGGCAGTCCGGGTTGAACGAGGCGCGCAATAATTTTCGGTCTCTCTCTCTCTATTCCTGTGTTTATATACATGTGCATTCGGAATTCATTTGAAAATGGCACAGTTCATAATGCCACGGACGCAATCATAAATAATCCGATGGAATATAGTATTGAATTTACATGAATAAGCGCAACGGAAATGTTTCGCCGTTAGGCCATTCACAAAAGGGCCGTGAGTGATGCCCTGTCAGGCGAGATGTGATCGACGAGCCGCATCCCTTACATAACCCTTGCCTCTTCTATATACATACTTTTTTTTCTGCGCCTCCATCGAATCTAATATCTAAATTTTGGGTTCGCTTACCATACTGTTCTCCAGGTTTTTCTATACTCTTACTTGTATCTCAAACTAACTTATAAAATAATACACCCATACCTCTCTTTATGCCCTAGATACGTTCCACGAAACTTGACCGCAAAGCGAAAAGTCGTATAAGGAATCAATTATTTCGCTTGCGCAAGATTGGCAATATGTAGATATATGGACATCGAAAAAGTATTTTTTGCCGTTATAGCGAAATATTTTCGTAAATCGAAAGCGTGCCTTAATTGCAGAGGGCCGTTATAGAGAAATGCCGTATAACGAGGTATGGGTGTAATTGAAAGCATAAGTACAAGATTATACTGTAGATATTCTATATAATATCATAGTAAAGTCATCTTTCAGTTAAAGAAAGCTCTGATAACGAAACTTCGATATAATGAAAACCTCAATTAAGCAAAAAATAATAACGAACAATTACTTAAATTAAAGTTGGCGCTAATTTCAAGTCCCATTAGCCAAAAGATATATCAAGATAATAAAAATTGAAATGAAAATTGAAATGATCGATTTCAGTTGAAAATTATAAAAGAAAAAATGAGAACACTTTATTTGTAAGTAACTTGTTTACTTCATAAAACTTTTCGTTGTTTGACAAAAGTATGAATTACCTCTGTTAACAAATATTCTCTAAACAAAGTCCGCGTGGAAAAAGTATAGAATATTGCGCAAAGCAATTGACTACTCGTGTTTGCATTGACAACTTGAGATTGTAGACGGAAAAAGTGATGTTTTTTGCAATTGAAAACATTGTTATCTGGGTAATTAACATCGATCAATTTAGTCCGAAAGTTTTCGGGACGTCTGCCAGTAACGTTCGGATTCGAATAACAATAATAAAAGTAAACAGAAAATCATTTCCGCCAATGTGCGGTGTTGTTTCGGATTCCTATTTAGTATGCAAATGGGGCCAAAACATTTTAGAATAAGTTTATGCCAAGTAGTAGATATAAGAGAGAAGTAAATAATGCATTCCTGTTATCAATTAATGCAGTTATTTTTTACTTGTATTTAAATATCTCACTGTACATTTTTTTATTGGAAGGAAGTTATAGAATATAAATAATGTTACATTTAAATTATCGATTGAGAAATTATTTCAGAGATACATGAATATTTAAATATGTTAACAATAAAAACTAATTATCTATTTGTGATTATGAAGGTGGTCTAAGTTTTATATTGTGTTGTGTCCCAATAATAGACAGTCTGGTGTTTTTGTGAAGTTAATTAAATTCAACTGATTAGACCTTTATTTGTTACTTGACGATTGTACTTCTTTTAAAGACTATGTTCTTCATTTGGGTATCTCACTTTGCTCATCTAAGACCAATTCTAAATGCATATTCTACTTTGGAATTATTATGAATCATGTGGTGAGAGTTGTGATTAGGTGTAGAGTATTACGTATTTCTTGGCTAGTATAGTATGAATTCTTTACATTTGATAGTATGAAAAAGTGTATCAATTAGGAATCTTATATATTTAGCACTTATATGTTCATATAAAAGACGTGATGTTTATCTACGTAAGAAACTCTTTGTGAGATACATATGTTATTTACTTAATATTATAGTGAAGGCTGGACATAACAATTATTCAGAATATTTATAGGTTTGAGATTATAACCATTATTTTGTATTATTATATTCATATATAAGCTTCTCAGCGACTTGGTTTGTATTGTATATTGTATATTTCCATTTAGGAAGATTCTGGAAACTAATTTAATGTATATTCTTATATACAAATAAGACGGTGCATAAAATTTCTGTTCTTTTGTGGAATATTTTGATTAATAAATAAGATCAATTATGCTTGTCCACACTACTTCTTCCCTAAACATCCATAATTTATGTACCATTTTATAAAGTCCAAACATTAATTTTAATTATAAATACAAAAAAAGTATCTTACAAAAATATGTCCAGGAGTGTTTAAAAGTTAGATAAACCTGCTTTAATTATTATACACATACAATAGTTTTTATTGTCGGAAAGTCTGTGTATACATTACATATGTATATAATTATATATGCATGTAAAATAATATAAACAAAAATCAATATTTACTATAATTATAAATAAATTCAATGTTATTTTATTAGTGAACATAAATGTAGCAAAAAGACATCGATCAATAACCCTTTGGCCCAAGTTTTGATAAAAGTAAACAAATGAACATTGTCAGCAATATATTTGTATTAATATTATTAAATTAATCAGTTGAAATGTGCACGTAGCATTAACTCATTCATTTAGGCACATACTTAAATGGATAATTATACTCTTTCAACAACTATCCGCTCATGAATGGCTCCATCTGGTCGGGATTAAAGGCATGGCCTTCGAGAGTTGTAACTCAAGGACCTCCGCCAGTTTCAGAGATTAAGTGATAAGTTATTTCATTTGTGAATGGGAATAATCCATCAATCAATTTCACGAATTCAAGCACAACCAATACCGTAAACAATAGAATAATTTCTTCATCCCTCAATGTTGAAATTGCTCTGCGGATTTACTAATATTTAATCATAAATAACTCTATTAGAATGAGCGGAATTTTTGTTGTTGTTTTTTTGTAAACATTCATTTGAAGCAATCTGTTTATATTAATTACTTGCAAATATATTTAGTAATTGGTACAATAATTAATTTTGTAGTGTAGTTTTACTTATATCTTAGGTCACCAACAAATCTTAACAATATCTAACAATTAACGGTTCTGCTCATGGTCAAGAGCCTTTTGTAGCAATAGAAATTGCTTTATATTTTCTTTGCATTTCTTTCCTTCATATTTATTGTATTATTTTTTGTCTGTGTAATTATTTTTGCAATAATTATTATTATTTTCAATAATTTACCAACAATTAGTAAAGAGGACTATTGCTATTCTTCATTTTTTATTAAAATTAATTTTGAAGTATTTTAATCGAACTTTATTGAATCCGTACTAATCGAATTGCTGTACATTATATTTAAAATTCACACAAATGTATAAAGAAACAAATTTACTTAAACACTTCACAAACATATGCTTCGAATATGGAAGATATTACATTTGGCAATTCTATAAAATAAATCGATTTTCTAAACACAAAATATAATAAAAATATATGTTTAGGGGGAACGTCACTTACGCTTAATATGTCTGTGACAAAGCAATTATATTTGCTGGGATCAGCCGAAAACAGAAACGCTTTTGTACAAAGACAAGGAACTAGTGCGGAGTTAAGGGTGTATCCTTTGAGCCATAATCCGTGTCACAGGTAAAGCATCAAGAAATTGTATTTAGCAAATTTCATAGGCAAACAAAAATTTGGATTTTGATCAATATCTAAGAAAAAAAAAATGAACATGAAAAGAAGCTTATCATTACTAGACATTACCTGTAATTATATCAATTTTACTAATGAAACACCAGATACTATGACATTGAAATTATTTAATGGATAAAAACTAGTATAATAGTGAACATGAAAATAAACTTTAACTCATTTGTAATAATACCAATTATATGAATATCTATTAAGCTTATTGCGTGGATAAGTCTAAGTATATAAAGCCGTGATCACCATATTGTATCGTATACCATACCTGTATCAAAGATGGCTAGGTGCATTTTCTAAATTATTTTTTATCAGTTTATCTATTTATTTGTTTTCAGGAACTATAAATATACAGTAGGAACTGGTTTTACAGAAGAGCAACGCTTTTTCTACGAAGAGAATGGTTTTTTATTATTCAAAAAACTTGTACCAGAAAAGGATATTGACCTATGTCACCAACGATTCTTGGATGTTTGCAATGGTAAAGTTAAGATTCTGTCCATTATGAAGGATCCAGCGTTGAGGGAGAAAGGGGAAACGCGCAGAGAATACTTAATTAATAAAGTATAGATAACGGTATAATTATTACATTAAAAATTACAAAACAAAATTATTTAGATACAAGGACTGCTTAACGATGATGTGTTTTACAACCACTACGCAGCCCATCCGAAGGTAGTGGAAGTCATCCAGAATATAATTGGACCAAATGTGACGGCTATCCACTCGATGTTAATCAATAAACCGCCAGATTCGTCCATTAAACATTCCACTCATCCAATTCATCAGGTAATTATTTCTTTGTTAGATACTTGCTGAATTTCATTCTACTAAATTGTTCTACTAAATTCTTTAATTAAACAAATCCAAATCAAAGCAAAATAATAAGGGATCGGACTCAATTTTTTTCAAAATAATTAAAAATTCACAATGACTCATAAATTACGCGGTATCCAAAAGGAAGAAACATTTCTAACGAAACTATTTTCGATTGGAAAATGGAAGCGTATGGAAGCCTGGTATAAATCCAACAAGTTACTTTATATATCGCAATACATGTTTTCACTTAAAATGTTCCATATTCAACCAACGTCTGTTCACAGGATATGTTCTATTTCCCTTTCAAAAATTCCGATTGGATCGTCGGTGCGTGGACGGCAATGGAGAAGATTAACGTGGAGAACGGCGGTTTATACGTGTTCCCTGGTACACACAAAGGTCCTTTATTAAAGCACGGCAGCAGCGAGGTGAAAATACACGCAAACATTTATTATTTTTAACAAAATATGTATATTATGTAGGATTGTTCGAACGAATTTTACCACGGAGTTCGCGGCTTCGAGCATCTGCCCAAACTGCATTTAACTATGGACAAAGGAGACACGGTATTTTTCCATCCACATTTGCTACACGGTTCCAGCCCAAACACTTCTAAAGTAAAGTATCATAAACTAGATTCTGATAGGTATGATAAGACTGTGATTTCGTTTCAGAATTTCAGGAAAGCAATATCCGTCCATTATGCAGACAGCAATTGTACGTTTATTAATATTAAAGGGTCGGTTCAGGAACGAATGGCGACGGATTTTCAGAAATTGATGTATAACAAGTTCGCAATTAATTGGGATTACATCGTCAGTATTTTTACGATATATCATTTTTTGTAATGAAATAATCATATATATTTTAGAACTTCTTCAGAATGAAAAGCCGTTTAGTAACTGGTAAATCAGGAAATATACAAAAAATAGACAGTCATTTATAATGTACTGATGTATATTTTTATGATAAAAATGCAAAATAATATATTTATATGAATTTAAAGTATAGTAACAACAATTTAATAGTTAAATAAAGCTCTAAGCACTAAGACTTATATGGAGGTTAGTAATAATATTGTATAAACAAGGTACACATGTATAATATTTCCAGTAATAGTTTAATTAATGTACTTTATTCGGTAAATAAAATTATCTTGTAACATTAATGTAAACTAATATTATCTTTACACTTTCAATAACATCTTTCAATATATTTAGATTTTTTTTTAATCATATTTTACAGATTCATTTGATATAATCAGAGGATATGGTTCCAAAAGATAATTGTATACAATTAGAACTTAAATATATTTCTATAATTGATCTGTAGAATACGACACGTTGTAAAAGACTCATGCGTTTCCGAATGTACGCATCTGTTATGGTGGTTGCAGCAATATTGCTTCTATTACAATTCTAACGAATTGCTATGATTAAAAACACATTGTTGTTCATGTTATGCGTTAGAACTGAAATGATTATTTCTAAATTGAACATTTTGCAAGTAGAGATGCCATCTTCTATCATTTGTAATGTAAATTGTGAGTACAAGTCCTTTCCGTCATGGGTCACGTTTGACTCCCTTTAAGAATGGTTGATATTCTTTGTAGCGATTTTTTTTGTTTCATTGTAATTGTAATTTTAATTTAAAAAAAATACTAACAAAATTTTAAGAAGGTAGCCCAAATAATTTTAATAGCTATGCCTGGAAAACCATCAGATGTGGCGACTTCCTAGAGTCCAAGCTATTCGAAAGACTCCGCCTCCGAAGGCTACGGCCCTGGCTGCTGGACTTATACCAGAACACCAATTTGGATTTTTCGGACGACATGGTACCGCCAAACAGGTGCATCGCGTAGTTGATGTTATTGACCGAAGAGTAGAGTAGAAGAGGTATGGCATCAAGGATTGTTATTCAAAATATAATAGTATATCTCACTTGATTATTACATTACATTCAAATCATATCTGTCTGGGAATAGAACACATTACTATTACTATTAATTAAATTTATTGCAACAGTGAACAAACTAATTCAATATTTATATAATTATAAAAAATAAAACACAATAATTATCATTGCTGAAAGGGGCTATAGACTATAG
>JAFMTC010003643.1:29417-43556 GCA_018845635.1 Nicrophorus orbicollis | reverse complement strand
GTTTTTCAGGCTTAGCTATATGAATTATTTGGGCCATCTTCCATTGCAGGAAAAATGCCTAATCTAAGAATTGTGTTGAAAATTAGTATGACCACATTAATGCCAATGACTGGAAGGTGCCCCAGCACCTCCGCCGTAATCAGATCATATCCCGGTGTTTTTTTTCCCTCTTCATCTTGCGTAGAGATGATCATCTACTGGCGTCACATTTAAGGGAGAATTGGGAGGTGACATCTGGTAAGGAGAATCCAGGAATATTTACTTGTGCAACGTCTCGTTATGTTCATTCTGCAATGTTGTTTTGAGCCGTCTAGTTGCTGCTTTCAGCATCCTCCAAATCCCGCTCTAATTTCAGCCTAACATCCTCCGTTAGCACTGACTCGAATTCTCTAAATTGTTCCCAGTCGGTTTTGTTTGAACTTAGGGTTCGTGGTCTGGCCCGATTCAATATTATCAAGGTTAGTATCACTAAAATTGGGGAGTGGTCTGAAGAGTGCACCTGATAAATATTTTTGTTGTTGGCTGCCTGTTGGAGCTCTACGGAAAACAGGGGATTTTTTTTTGGTTTTCTGGTTCTTTCCAACAACCTTAAGCGTGTACGACTCCTTGCCAACGGTGTCAAGATCTTTTATCATTTTGTTCATGTCGTCCACATTGGAGATAAAGATTGGCGGCGCTTTAGAGTACGAATACGGGTTAGTGATTTTAACTTTGACAGGAGTTTGGTACCTCTTTCTTTTTTTTTCTGTCTCTTTCCTTGCTGTTGTTGTTAATCATTTATAATCATTTAATATCATGTATTGGCCAATCAAAAGAAAATATAATGCAAAATATAAATAATAATAACTAAAATAAGGTAATAATAATAATAAAAACAGAGTAGAAATACCAATGGTCTATAGCCCTTTGTAACGGTGATAATAATTGTGTTTTCTTTTTTTTTTCTTATAATTATATAAATATTTTATTATTTTTGTTCACTGTTACAATAAAAATAAATAAAGTAAATAATGAAAACAATAACAGAAAGGCCAAAGGGTTGTCGAATACTAGCCTTTCCGCATTTTCGTTCATTTTTACTAAAATCCATTATTGATTTGTGGCATCTCGAGTTACAAAGTACGTTAGTCTTTGCAGGCACATCTTCTTGTTTAGCATTGTATTTTATTTGTTCACAGAAATACTTCTTAAATCCCTGATCACCAAATAAGGATAATTTTCCCTAAAGAAAGTAGGGAAATCACCTTGGAGTTTTAATTTTAATATCTGACGTGAATGAATCTACCTCAGGCATTTGATCAAATCTCCGCTTTTATAAAATACCTCCTGTTTTCAACTCATTGTACTTAGTATACCCAATGGATAAGACTGCACTTCGTTATATGGTATATTCAATGATAATAGTATAAGCTTAGATATATTTATTATTAATATGAAAGTTATTACACTAGGTGGTAATTGCTTTCAAGCTACGTTCATAATCAATTGTTTTCAATCAATGGTCGAAGTATTCGCGTAATCCCTAATATCTTGTTCGGTCACTTGATTTATATGTTTTAATTAACAAAGGGATCGAGGATCCGATGGGATTCAGCCGCTACGAGCCCTCCCCCTCGGGGGCCCATTCGATTACGCAATAATCGACTTAATCCCGTCCGACGTTTTAATCGGCCTTGCACCAATGTTAACCTGCATTAACGTATACGGAAATGAGCACTTGCATGTGACGTGACGAATGTACAACGTCCGACCCGGAAATGGCATGCACACAACGAGAACCTTTAAACCACCCCAAAAAGCAGCAAATCCTGCTAAACTGTTACTATTTCCACACCCTGATCCTGCAAAAGAAATAACATGCAGCAACTTATTCTACTTTTTTTTATGGTAGGTACACCCCAAACGAAATCATTCGGACCACCCGCGTCGCCGACTTTCATGTTTTGCATGCCTATTTAATCCGCAAACCGAGCTAAACATAGCCCACCCTACTCTTCCTCTCGCTGCCCACAGTTTTTGCTCATTTAATTGGTAGCTTACAAACATCCCTGTTTTGTCGCACACTGGAAAATCGAATGAACCGCACTTTGCCTTTACGCAAGCTTTAATTCCTCTCCGCAAGATATGTCTGGAACAAGACCCGAATAGAAATTCGCTTCTTTAGTTCTCGTTTCTTTCGGTGTTTTTTGTTTTATTTTGTTTTCGAGCTTCGAGTGGAGTCCGAGATTGCTTTATACGGTTATCTAATAACTTTCGGGATTATTGCATATAGGGGCGGTTGGTTGTGTGCACAAATATACCAACACTTTAATGGAAAGGCTCATCGTAGCAACAACAAAAAACTGGAAAGTAACTGCGGAAGCTTAGTACTAAACTAACTAGTCAATATAATACCATGCGGGAAATTGTTACTACATTTTTTAATAATAAATATAATATTTCTGTCTTTCAATTGATTTTTTTTCTATTCTTGGAAATTTATTACAGAAGAAAACAAATTAAATAGACCTATGGCTGGAAGACCCTTGCAGCAGTAAAATTGTATTTTAATTTATCGTATTAAGTATTTATTTTATAATTTAATATAGTTTCAATAAATATTTGTTATAATTGATTTCAACATATGTTAGAAAAATGATAATATCGATACAATAATAATTAATCAAAAATATATAAACTGATAAAGAAATATGTCATAATTTCAATTGAAGACTTTCAAAAACTTCTACTTCTTTAAGGAACCTTAAATCTAGACATTAATTTAAGAAAAAAGAAAATCCCTCATTAAACTTTACCTAATCTAAATTCTATATACTAATGATAAATAGAACTTTCAAAACTTTTGTACAAAATTGTCATCTGATGTATGAACTTAAGGCGATGTCATGATTTTCTAGTAATTGAATGTTTTGTATATGATGCAAAAGAGCCCTTCAAACTTTGGTGGAATCCAGTTTGTATAACCTTTACATAAATAATATTGACTTCTACGTTTCCACTTGTATGTTTAATAATGAAGGAAAGTTCCGAATTTCAAAATAGTTTACTTACTAAATATATATACACTTACATTTTATTCTTTAGAATTAAAAAATAACATTTTTATATAAAACAAAAAAGGAATTCAACATTAGCAACATTAATCTGTGGCAATTATCATCTAAATTTTAGTGTATTTGTTATATGTATATAAGTCGTGCGAGTCAGGGTAGTTCATAAAGTGTTTAAATAATACATGAATCACAGCATACTTATAATTTATTAAATGTGTGTATCTCTCGAGTTATAGTGCTTGAGCTTCAGACTTTTCCATGTAACATCTTCTTTCAAAACTAGAATTATCATTTATTACATATTTAATATTATTGATTTATTTCGTATTGTTATAATATTTATTTGTACTTGAGAAAAATACTTTCTAGCAGTATTATATTTTTTGTAACAGGGAAGAAAGTCTTTGTTCTAGAGCCAGGTTAACATCAATCTGGGTATAATAAAATCCATTTCAGTACAAACTAAAGATTAATTGACAAAATAAAAATTTGTACACAGATTATTTAGTTCATTTTCAAGTCTCTAGTAGTGCAGGTTACAATTATATTGTTTTAAAGTTCACGATTAGTCCGTATATTAGTCTAGTATATTAGCCGAACCGCACTATGCGAGGTTTCGATTCACTAAATATTATGTAATGTGATAATTATAATTTTAATTCTATTTTAGTATTCTTAATTAGTTAGTTTTTTTTAGTATTTGGTCTATTGACATTGATATTTGTTTTTTAAAATAATAATAACATTTATTGCAACAATAATTACAAAATATAAACATAATACGACAAAAATGAAAAAAGCCAAAAGAAAAATAAGATTGAATTGCTCAAATGGCTATAAACTATTAAAAATGTATTATTATATTTTATTTAATATTATGTATTGTAATAAATTGTATTGAGAGGTTTCCTATGATATCTGTCTATAAATATATATGATATTCAAGTCAAGAATCGAACTTTCTCGTTGAAAAATTACAATTTTATCTCATTGTTCGGTATTGACAAGTATAAGTGATGTGACGGCAATAAATTTAATTGAATTGGTTTTGTCGATAGTCGATCTTTGTACATGACATGTTTTGCTGCAGACCTCACACCTGATCTTAGTGGAATCACTAATTAACACATATATCTTCCATGTCGTCGCAGAGTCAAAGGGAAGATCCCCAAGGACCCACTTTCATCCCTCAATTACTAGAACACAAGCGTGAACTACCCTACATCGGACATATTATGCATTACTTTTGAACTAAATTTTCTTAAAATTTGACTTATAAGTATCATTTTTATAAATTTATAAGAAACTACTTAATTTGTTCAAAATATCAGAAATCAAATTTAATTTACAGATATGTCATTAATAATCGAGGAAACAAAGAGGTTATTCCGTTTCATAATTTTTAGACATAATCTTTTTTTTGTATTTTAACTATATGTCTTGATTGTGTCAAATGGTAAATATCAAAATCGTCATATTTATATTATTTTCTACTTAATGAATTCTTTAATATTGTTTAAAATACGATCACGATATTTCAATATTTTACAATACAACCACACCTGGCTTTAAGGTCTAGATACGTTCTACGAAACTTGGCCGCAAAGCGAAAAACCGTATAAGGAATCAATTATTGCGCTTGTGCAAGATTGCCAACAAGTAGATACATGGTAAAAAGTTGTCTTTTCCGTTATAGCAAAACATTTTAGGCCGTAAATCGAAAACGTTCCTTAGTTGAAGAGGGCCGTTACAGCGAAATAACGTATAAATAGCGGCCGTATAGCGAGGTATTGGTGTATTGGACATTAATTTTATAGGTTATTACATGCATATATGCAAAAAATAAAAATAACAGATAAATATATATTTCTTTGATAATAGGAGCATTAGGAACACTGAATTATGAAGTTACCAAAAATATGAAAATACAGTTGTTGGACAAACTAAGAAATAAACAGAAAGACTTCGGTCGTTAGCCAAATTCGGCCAAAGGAATTTGGATCAATAAAAATGTTGAAATAAGAATTATAGAATTAACTAAAGTTGATTCTAAAACATCATAAATTTTAATTATTTCATATTTAAACCGGAATTACCTTCTTGCCAGTCCAATATATTAACAAGTTACATTCAACTACATCATATTAAATATTAATTAGTAATTTAAAAAAAATACACAATTCAAAATACATAGATAAAACAGATGATTAATGATAATTTCAACGTACGAGAGTAAACCACGTAATTGTCATCGCTCAAATAATTAATTCGAGCCCAAAGTTAATCAAATTTCCGCTTAACGAAGCCGTGCATAATTTACGAAACGCCGCAAAATTCCGAATTATTAAATCCCGGTAATTGACATTAATTTCAAGATAAATACATATTAAATTTTAAAAAATCAATATCATCACAAAATATAATCGATTGTTTATTAATTAATAATGACTGATAAGATAATAATTTATACATTTTAGGAATTAAATCAATCAATTTCAGTTGTGAAATACTATTGATGTTTGCATATTATTGATGAAAGTTTACAATATTAGAAATTTAGTTTTCAACAAACTGATTAAAATAATAAAAAAATCTAGCTGAATGTCTTTTCATTAAATCTGATGCAGATCTAAAAAATATTAAAAATATTAGTTTTGTAAAAAAAACAATTATCCAATTTTTACTTTAGTAGCAAAACAAAAATAAAAAAAACTAAACGTACATTTATTTCTAAGTAGTAATTAATAGTAACGAAATAAGTAATTAAAGTAAAAACTAATTGAATAATTCAAGCAACTTTGTTTTCAGTCTCTTTTTATTAATTCAATAAAAACTCAACTGAATTAAATATATGAAGAAAATACAAAATAATCATCCAGTCGATTTTCTAGTAAGTAAAAATAAACAGTAATATTGCGAAGGAAATACTCAAGGATACTCGTCAACAACAACAAAAATAGGAAACCATTTTACGACTATTATATCCATATATTGGATTTACCTTTAGCCCTACTTTATGTTGCATAAATATAAAGTTGCCAAGGCCCACACACAAATTGCACCCACAAAATGATTACTCGAAAACATGAACATTGTATACAATTTTCCGTAACAGCGTTTGCATACGGAGCATCTGGATACATTCACAAACCTTCTTTCTCCGTATGCAAGCGGTACACATTTCCAATTTTTCCCTTTTATTTGCTCTACATGATTGGTGGATTTCAATAAAGATTATAGTAGTACAGCACTACATATATATACGCTTTTAAAGGCACAAAGATTGCCTCGAAATTACGGCTCTATAAAATTTGATTACCCAATAAAAACAAGCAGAACAAAAGGAGATCGGTACAGCCAAATATATATATATATATGCACATTTTAGGATAGCCCTTATATTTATGAATTCAGTCTCGTGGTTATATAATGGATAATATGAGAGTCTCAGTTTTATTAATATTAATTATTACCGTATTCCATAACCACATGAACAATACGTTTCTATCAACATAATTTTCAAAGAATTAGTTAGGAACCAGTAATTAAATAGATTTTTTAATAATAGTAACATTTATTACAACAAAAACTATAAAAAAAATATACGTTCCACTAAACTTGGCCGCAAATCGAAAAGCCGTATAAGGAATCAATGATTGCGCTTGCGCAAGATTGGCAATATGTAGATATATCGACAACGAAAAAGTTTGTTTTTGCCGTTATAGCGAAACATTTTAGGCCATAAATCGAAAACGAGCCTTAATTGATGAGTGCCGTTATAGCGAAATGCTGTATAAAGAGCGGCCGTATAGCGAGGTAATGGTGTATAGTAATACAAATAAAGAAAAATAAAATATAATGCTAATGCTGCAGATATTCTTTGGTAATAAGATAAAAGCTTTATAAAAATATACTTCTGTTACTAAACTCAAAGAGTTTAAGAATGGAAATGAAAATTTAGACTTAGTAAATAAGTACTACCTAACAAAAACTTTATCAGCATAAATTGTAAACATATAGAGAATCTATGAAATTTGTTGCATTTCTCTAATTATCATATTTTAATAGATTTATATAACACAAACATGCATTTTTTTCAAATAGGTTGGATTCTGTTAATCCCATTTTGCTTCAAAGACTTAATATTTCTTATGTAACTTTTACGTTATTTTAATTATTTAATTTACTTGTAAATTGTATCCTAATATTAAAGTTTATACGATTTTTATTCATATAGTTGTCTTAATTCTAAATTATTTTCTATATCATTATGGGTTTAAACTGTGAATGAACCCGTACTATGTGAGGTATTACCGTACTTTCTTGTACTTGCTAAAATGGTTTCAGTCGAGTACATTTCATAGCCACTTACTGAAATCGTAATTTAAGTTAGTGCTTCTTCTATAAGGAGCAAAGATATCTTCCTCATTTGAGGTTTATCGAAGTGCTTCGGCTAAGAGACAAGATTATGGAAATATCGTTATATGGGAATATGTGAGTGCGGTATAAGGAAACTGCATTATATAAAGTTCCTTTCTCAGGGATTACTCATTTGAAGTAGGAATTTTAGTTCATAAAGAAGACATGATTTGATGTTTCTGATGTCTTTTCTTTCTCTAATTTTTAGCTTATTATATAATTATTATTATTATTGCTAACTATTTTTAATTGGCTTCTTCAATCACGATTGGGTTGTATTTTAATTTATGTTTTATAATAATAATGGATATTAAGTATCAGATTCTTAACTGGACATTATTTATTAGTAAAAAGTCGTGTATGAACGAGTATTATTTAGACCAGTGATCTTAAATTTTCGGAATTAGTTCATAATATTTTACAAAATGCAGAATAAAACTTTATTTTCTATCAAACACGTAAATACAAATGAAATATTCATACACGTCATACACGTATGACGTGAATGGACTCTTGAAAGGTTGCTATGCTTAGGATTTTTCAAATCTACTCCTAGCAGAATCCATCCAAATATCTGTTTTATCCTAAATGGTGCATGTAAGTCTTCTGTTCGAAATTTAATAACATTTTGTTTAAAAAAGGAGTACATTTTGATTTTTTACTTTTTATACTGAAGCCCTATCATTTTTTTTGTTAAAGCCACCGGTTTTAAATTGCAAACGCAAAAATATTAGAGTCTATTCGCTACGTTTTGTTATTAATTTGAGAATATATCCATAAAAGAAACGTACAAAAATTTCGATCGAAAATGATTGATTACACATGAATATTATGTAATATTTTCACTAGTTTTCTGTCTATAAAAAAATGCATTTGCAAACAGATAATAATTAAGCAAAAGCACTCGCGCAAATTGAGCAGATGCACTTGAGTGGATTGGGTTTGTCTATGGGGCGAAGAAAGGAGCGTTCCAGCTCTCATCGTGCAGTATGAATACATCATGTCCCTTAGTCCTAGGACAAGATCGACTCGTTAGATGTGAACTTTGCAACGCAGCCGAGTGCCTTTTCCCTGTCGCTCTCCCTTTTACACGTCTCCGATTTCATTCCACCCACTCGCTCCCTCTCTCTCTCTCACACACTCACTCTTTATATATCTTTATGCGCTGCCTCTATCGTTCCTGCATAATAAGTCAACGTCAGCAGAGCTATTGTCAGGTTGTATGTTATTTCATAGAATGTTCACGTACGAGGCAGATTGTGCGAAACGAAACTTTACTCGCATTGATTCCACTTAAAGAATATGGAAAAAGGAGAAACTGAGGGAAAAAACCGGGCACGAACAAGCAGGGAATGAAAAGGGAGCAACGTTCCGGCCGCTTCACGCTAGCAATACATTACAAAACTCGAACCTCAACAATACATCCACTCTTCCAAAATATGGAGCATACACTGTTGATTCCAATCTAGAATATAAATATTATATAATATATTATTTCAACAGTTTTATGGATCCAAATTGGATCAAAGGGCTAACGACCGAGGTTTTCTGCATTATGTAATAAATTATCCAAGACAATGGAAATAAATTACAATTAACTTAATTTGTTGATTACAAACTTAATCAAAATTTACAAATTTTTTCTTAGTAATAAGTTTACAAATTTACAATTTAAGTAAAGTTGACTTATATTCAATTTAGGAACAGAAAAAAAGGTTTCCGATAAATAAATACACTAATAACACTTTCAAATGAGGAATAGTTAAACTTTTAGTGAGTAGATCAATACTATTGTTATATTTTTTTTAATAGCAAAGAAAAGACTGAAATCAATAACTTTTCGATTATCTTTTTTTTCACATAATACATAATTTGACTGTTTATTCAATTTAACTTTTCATAGGGGTCCAGCGAAAAGGAGCCATCAGGATATGCAGTGCACACAGAACAATCTCCAGAGATGCTGTGCAAGTAATATAGGTGGTACTCCTGTCACCTATAGAGCTGCTTGCAACAGAGAGAAAAGAGAGAATGTCGGGGCTCAGCATAACCGAAGCAAGAGAAAGACTAATGCTAAGATGGCAGAAGAAATGGCAAAACTCAGAGAAAGGAGCCTGGACCAGAAGACTCATCCCTGTAATTGACCCCTGGATAAATCGAAAGCATGGAGAAACAACCTTCCATCTGACTCAGGCGCTTTCTGGGCACGGATGTTTCGGAAAGTACCTGCATTTCATACAGAAGAAGGAAGATGAAAAGTGCTGGTAGCGCGAGGAGAATGATAGCCTGGAGCACACGTTATTCAGCTGCCGCAGGTGGGCTGCAAAGAAGCACGTAGCTGAAGCAAATCTCGGGGCTGTCCTAACGCCATGCAATTTGGTCAGCGAAATGCTTAAGAGCGGTGACAACTGACAGATAATAACAGGCTATACGTCAGACATACTCTCTACCTAGGAAGAAGACCAGCGGAGGATGGAGAGAGCGAACGAAGAAAATGGCAGTGGAAGCCAACACTAATCAGGACTAACAGGAAAGACAATCAACATTTAACAGGACCTGGATGCTGATCAAGAAATGGAGAGGTTTTTAGTGGGTAAAAATCCCACAGTATCACGAATCCACCGTGGTCCCTTTGGAAGGTTTTCCTCTTCTCGGAACAAAAAAAAAACTTTTCATAGTTTTAAAACTGTGTTTGTTTTTTTTACCTCTGAAACGAAGTCTCTCTTAATAGTCAGTCAATAATAGCTCAATTAATAGGTTTCGAAAATAATGATAAAGAAATTACGGTTCTCCTGTGAAAATTTTTGTATGCGACGATAAAGACAAATGGTAAAAATAAACAAAATTTAAGAGAAACTATTAAATGTAATCATTTTAATTCAAAAAGAAATAGTTAACTGTTTATTTTTATTTTATTTACTAACAAACGTGATAATAGTACATCTGAAAATTAAGTGTCAATTAACGAAGTAATTTCTGGAAAATCATTCTATTAGTTATACGAGCTTTGAAGGTACTTGAAAATAATTATATATGTAAAAGTAATTTGTAAGTTTGATTTTTGTTAGTATTATATATCTATTTATTGAATTAAATGTAATCATAAATAAATATATTTCATTTATTAATATAGATCTATCTAAATATCTAAATAAGTAATAGATCTATGTTAGGGTTATGAACACTTATAATAAATGTATAAACTTTCAGAAGTTTTATAATCAGCATAATAAACATCAAACGATTTGTATTTGTTGGACAATCTTCAGAAGATAGTAAGAGTAAAACCAAATCAAGTATTCAGCCGCAAGCAGAAGAAGGCAACAGAGAAAGAAAAAATCCAATCTTAATTTCGCATTTCCTTCGTTTTTTTTTCCTTCCACCCCATTGTAATCCAAACAGAGTTAATCAAAGACGCACAGCTTCCCGGACCCGGCAATTTTTCTTCCTCATCTTCTCTCCGCTCAACACACTGTTTTTTCTTTCCCATGTATTTTTTCCCTTCCTCTCCATTGGTCCAAACTCGCTTCAACCAATTCCGAGTTTCGAGCCGAGTCTATTGGCATACAGTAGTCCAACTCTCTCATCTACGAAATTGCAACAAAAGCATATTTTTTTTGCCCCCGATGAAATAACAATCGAGGCCATCATTAAATCTCCATCTCAACCGGGGAATAAGTCCGGCTCCGGCATATACATAGCACCACTTCGCAACAATAATCCATTTGCATACTGGCTCGTACTCTTTCCGATCCAACCAGATACAATTTTCAAGTGAAGAAGCGGAGTTGGAGTGGAGAGTAGCAAAAAAAAATTGGATCCATTCCGGAAGCGGAAGCAGCGTCGGGAGCTTGCGTATTAATTTATAACGGACCCAATTGGAATTTAATAAAACGGAGTGCAAATATTGCCTCGCCGTATTGGGGATAATTGCTCCAGTATTTTTATTGCCACTGTTCCAGATGAAGGAATCTTCCCCTCCGTTTCATTTGCAATTTAGATACTAAATAAAATCAGACCCGGGGGAGTTTACCGGAATTCCGATAATGCACGGTAATCATCGGATGAAAATTTGTATTTATTACTGATTTTTGGGGAAATATCAATCACTTTCGAATTACGTAAATTTAACCTATCGCAAATTGAAATTCTTTCGAACATTTAAAATTACTTTATATATGCAAATTGAAGACAATCAATTCTCTTTATTAGTAGTAAATTACTTGTCATCTAATGTGCAAATACAGTACACTTCAAGAATTTGTAGCCAAACACCCTAAAAACGATTATTGATTGTTTCAGAAAGTTATGCAACATACTTTCGATACAACTTAGTAACTTAAGAAAAGGTATAATTATTATAAAATACTGCGATTGAAATTTTCTATAGAAAAAAATCTATTCAATTATGGCCTTGCTAATTGGAAAAAGATATATACTCCAGAATATCCACCCAGAAACTGATTTATGAAAAATGCATAATCATTTCCTACCAAAATTAATTGGAAATTTCATACTACTACAAAAATATCATAGATAATGTAGTTTTTGTGAATTGTAAAAGTATTGATTAGAAAATATACGTTATTATTTAGAAATTACATAACACTACGAAAATATTGGGTAGTTCGAAAAGTCATTCAGATTTTTTTCCCAACAAGTTTATTTCCTGTATAATCACATGTTTTTGTTTTGTATAATATGACAATGTTGATTGAATAATAGCTTGTTTTTTAACTCACATAACAGATATTACTTTTCTTTAATATTTGTAGGAAAACTTCTGTCAAGTGGTTTACTTTTTATATCTGTAACTTGTTTCTTTTTTATTACTGTTACTTATTTAGTATCTTTAAAGCATGGTACTTGTTTAGTGAACATTTGATGTATTATTTACTGTTATGTAGTCAGTTAAATCTTCAACTTCATTCTTTTACGTTTGCTATGTCTATCTGTTTTAAATTAATGTCTACGATTTAAACATGACGATATGTGACAAATACTTGACAAGTATACTTCAAATTTAAAAGGATGTGATGTAAGTAATCTACAAGTTCCAAGTATGAATCCAAGTTATATAACAGCATGTGCCTAACACATTACTTAGTAAATTTCGTGTAAATTTTATGGATTTCCAATTTAAACTAATTCGTATAGTCGACTATATTATTGTTAGCAATATTAGGTAAACAATTCGTAGCACTTGGATGAATGATCGGTGTATTTACAAATTAGGAGCTAATATAATTATTTTCTAGTAGAAAGAAAAATAAATTAGTTAGGTAAAGCATTTTACTTGTATAAATGGTCAATTAATTTGAATATGGCAAAAATTGTAAGAAAACTGATTCATGAAAAGTAAATAATAAAATATTCGAGAGTAATTGGAAATTTCTTACCACCATCAAAAAGAAATATACCATTGAAAATATATAATTAAAACTCGGCAACACAAGGAAATATATTAGTTATTTAACTTTTCCTTCCGACACTTCAGCTATATTTGCTGGAACAGCCTTTAAAAAGTGCATTATAAAACGCATTTAATTTCCCTTTGATAACTAAGAGTTCAGTCCGACCCCTTTTGTCCACCCCATCTAAGCGAGAATTTTTAACAGCCCCTCTTCACCCCCAAAAAGAGAAGAGAAAAGAAAATACGAATCCCGTTCCCTCATTTCCCATTCCACGTGAAATCCATTAAAAAATGTATTCCTTCAGACTGCGGACTGCGGGAAGGGAGGCATTCGGAAAACACTGCGCTTCTTTAATTACATACATGCAATAAAAATAAGGCATCTTCCTGCTCCTGCTCTTCCTCAAGCGATGTAAATCACTCTCGATCATAAATTTCCGCGTTTATGAGCGGCTGCAGTTTATTTCAATTTTTCTCTTCATCTTCTTTTTTTCTTCCGTTTTATACGGAATGGCACGAAGTGAAATTTATTTCTTTTAATATTGCGGAAAAATAAATTCAGAGAAAATAAAAAAAATGTATATATAACGCGAGAGACTTGAAGTCCGGACTGGATTTACTAGCATTTCGATATTTTCAGTGTTATGACCATATGCTCTGCACACAGGATTTTTATACTTATCACGTTATGCTACTAAATATATGACATTCAAATTTTATAATACGTTTATTCAACGTATGTACTTGGCTGGGCCGCATTAAAGTTTTCCTAGGCCCTAAGCACTAGTTAAGAAAATGATGCTTTAGGCTATTCGAGTTTCGTAACAGGAAGATTATTTCTAGTGAAATAATCTAGCATCTCTTCTGTATATATTATGTACTGCAGATATGCCTTTAACATATTGCCAATATCAAGAGAAATGAAGGTAATTTTATAACCAGTCTGGAACTATGGAGTACAAAGATACCTGTCGAAATGACTAAGAAGAACCATAGGACCTCCATGGTTATACAAACAGGAACATAGAAACAGTGGCAAATGCCATTATGGAATATAGTAGTAATTAATGAAAATTTATAAATGTAAAATAAATCATATGCGTGGTTCCATCCGTTTCTTTTTCGCCGTTTGATACACTGCTCTGTTTTCCTTCTCTATTACTTTGATGGTACTCAAAATATTTTTAATTTCTTCCGTGTTAATTTCAATATTTTGCAAATTTATTGTCTTATTTGCTATTTTGTTATCTGTTT
>JAFMTC010003643.1:0-28532 GCA_018845635.1 Nicrophorus orbicollis | reverse complement strand
TTATTGAACAGAATAGAATACGTAATAAACCTCTATATATGTAATTGGTGTTCTGGTATTAGTCCACTATCCAGAAGCCAGGGCCGCAGCCTTCGGAGGAGGAGTTTTTCGAACAGCTTGTACAGGACTTGTAGCAGACTAATGGGTCTCTAGGTAGTCGCCACATCTGTTGGATTTTCAGGCTTAGCTATATGAATTATTTGGGCCATCTTCCATTGGGCAGGAAAAATGCCTAATCTAAGAATTGTGTTGAAAATTAGTATGACCACATTAATGCCAATGACTGGAAGGTACCCCAGCACCTCCGCCGTAATCAGATCATATCCCGGTGTTTTTTTTTCCTCTTCATCTTGCGTATGGTCATCTACTAGCGTCACATTTAAGGAAGAAATGGGAGGTGACATCTGGTAAGGGGAATCCAGGAATATTTGCTCGTGCAACGTCTTGTTATGTTCATTCTTAATGTTGTTTTGAGCCGTCTAGTTGCTGCTTTCAATCGAGTTTTGTCATCTGGATGGCGTGTGTTTCGCCAGATCTTCCTCAGCCTTCGCCTTTCTTTTACCAGATTACGTACATTCACTGGATTTATATTTAAACGCAACACTGCCAGGTGCCGGTGAAGGTATACCTCTCTATGCAGCTGATAATATCGAACGAGTAAGGTCTTCGACAGCATCCTCCTTTAATGACTTCAAGATAATTCAAAAAAAATCTATAATTATTTTCTCTTTCAACAACAATCACAACCGCTTTACACATGGTAGTAGCTAGAATAATATTTAAAATTGAACCGAACAGGAAATTTTATGGAATACAATAGAACACGAAAAAAATGTATATTTAATTTGCCGGAAGTTTATAAAGAAGAAACTGTATATTTAGGAGTATTTGAAGATAATTAGAAGAATTTCTCAAAAGGAAAACCTAGACAAATTTCAGTTAAATTCGTATGGATTTTAAATCAAAAATATAATATAATTTATTGGCCAGTTATAAAAATAAAACATATTTCTAAACATAAAACCATACACAGTAATAACAATAAAAAAGAGAAGGCTGACCAAAGGGCTATTGACCATTGGTCTTTCCCCACGTGAATATTATGTACAATGTTGATACTAAATGTACAAGACGTAGATTAAAAAAAAATATTATACCGAAAAAGGCAGCCTCTGGTAAAGGAACATAATTATATGGTTGATAGATACTGGAACAGAACAGGGTTGTAATAAATAATTGTTTATCATTTTTTTTGCTTCCAAATATTTAATAGTATGTATCAAAAATGTGTTTCATTTAACTTCATATTAGTGTTAATTATATCTCATTAAATGGATTTTGTTTTTTTTTGGGTCATTTATTAAAAATTTATAGGTTATTACAAACTATACTATAAATGTATTGATTGCTATTAAGAAGTAGCTAATACGAAATTTACAATACATTCTTTACAGAATTTGTAAAGACATCGATCAGTAAAATAAAGTAGTCTGGCCGATAGAACGGGAAGGATGCCAGATATAAAGCCATAATATTAAAAAGAAGTTAACCGGTTTTACTTTTTATATTTACCGGTAAGAGGTATTGACCTCGTTAATTTTAGAAGTTCTAACGACAACCATAAGTATTAATTTAACACATAATAGTAAGTTATAAAATGAAATTTTGGAACATTTTTTTAAATTCTTACAAACGCTTCTTCAGATGATCAAAACTAGGATAGTTATTATTAACTTGCTACTGTGCATTTATATCTTTTTTTCTATAAATTGAGTTACTCAATAGAGTTACGGATTGTGTAGTATTTTTTTTTATTGGAAAATCTAATAATAGAGACTAGACAACTAGCGAACCGATAATTGCTTTCAGGATGAAAATTGGGCTTTAAGGGCAGATCCTGCAGCGCAGCTGTCGCCCGCAACAAACACAACGGGGCAATGGAAAAACCGACAAAAAAAAACAACAACATAATAGGGGGTTGGCGTTTGTTTTATTTTTATTTACTTTAGATTTTTTCCATCGCAAAAGCAAACAAAAACCAACTGAAAAAAAATATAAATAAAAGTAGCACGAATAAAGCAACGAGGATATTTCGCACAATGCCACGACCACGACTTATTGTTGTATTGCCCACAAAAAATGTCATTGTCCTGATGGAAATTACTTTGGGATACACGGAATGGGACCTGTGATATTAATGACAGGTGATCGGACTAATTAACCCGTAGTAAACATAGGAAAAAGGACAAGATGAGGCTGCCTCCGTTCATTATAAGTTAAACTTATGTTGTGTATCAATTACGGGAATAATTGAATTCGAAAGTTAGTTTGACCAAGCTCCGATCCGCGCCTGACAGTCTGACAGCAAATGCATTTATGAATCTACACTCCCGCCCCCGCCGATGCTGCCTCCTCTAATTCCAATTAAGACTTCCCTAATACCGTATTCGATTAAACATACTTGGTTTTACTGGTGTTGGTTTGAAGGGTTGGAGAGGATGAGAGTATGAAAACTGCCATTGAAATATCCAATAGCGGACTCTTAAAATGTATATTGCCAAAGTTCGCCAACTACTTGAGAGAATTCACTGTGTACATGCATAATGCATAATGAATTTACAGCAAACTTTCTACATTCCGCTGCCATCATAAATAATTGTAATGAACTCGCGTAACTATTTATAGTTTATAGAATGTCGTTCAAGTTTATTTTTTTCAACCACTTCTATTGCATCGGTTATACAAACCCGGCACTGAAAAACCGGTTTATTTCCAGAAAATTATTTCGTTCGACAACCGACATTACACAATTTATAAACCGGTTTTAAAATATGATTAACACAAGAAAAAAAACATTAGATTACAAAAGATCAAAACGAAATTGATACATTATTTGTATCTTCTTCATGTCCACACGTTTCACTAAATAACACCTCACTGCTACAAGCTGAAGGAGTCAAGTACCTGGAACTTACACCTTGATTGCTTGACCTGAAAAATCCACGTAAAGACTCCAGAAATTCCATAATAACAACAGACAATAGAATAGTAATATACAAGGTCATCTTGAAACCATTTTGGACTTATGGTATTTAGCTTGCGAGTCTGCTTATAACTTTTCTATAGAAATAACAAATACATCATGGCATACTACGAATGAAAATATCCTCTTGTTCAGTAGTATAAATTTGGTAATGGATGAAATTACAGAAGTCAGCACTAATTGTCACAAACTATCGACAGAATCTTGACCTAAACTACTAACAGCAGGGCTGACGAACACAACAGACCATCAACGGAGGCTCAAGAGATAAAAGTCACAAAGATTAACAAAGGTATCCAAGAAAAAAATAAATGTACAGTAAATTTTGTTTGTATACACTTTATACATTTTTATAAATGTGGGATGATTGCAGTCTATTTTGGACTTATTGGACTGTATTTCTGGTAAAAACATATTTCTATGAATCTTAAAATCGGTTTTAAAAGTTTTCGTAGACAAGTTCAGATAATCATTATGTTTTTTTAAAGTTAGATCTTAAATATCTTCATTATTATTGGATCTAATCAATAATTGTATTGCAATGCAAAATTTGATATTTTTACAAAAGAAATACAAGCAATAATATTATCATCAAAGTTTGATACAAATTAGTATCAAATATAAAATAGTATTCTTAACTACTTATTCCTCAAATGATTTTTAAATTTTTGATTTAGTAAAATACAAATAAAAATACAGGTACTAATATGAAATTGAAACAATTTTCTCGTTTATTTTAAAAATACAATATTTCAATTGGTATTGAAATCAATGTAATTGTGAATTAATTTACTAAATATTCAAATTGATTATTCAGTCTAATAAATATTCGATGAAAATTTTAATATTAACAATTATTTGAGGTGTTAAATTAAAAAGGGGGAGCAGCGCGCAATCAAGGACCATAGCGCATGCATATGATTAAATTAAAATATAAACGAAAGGGAACGAATTAATCGCGCGCAAATTAAAGCCTCACATTACATAATTCACCCGGCGTTCGCGAATTATTTGTAAATGCTTTTAGCGCGAGTTCCGTGCTGCAATCACGAGTTATATACTTCATTTAATCGACGCGGCTGCAAAGTGCCCATCATCAAATAGGTACTAATTAAAATATTGTTACCTAGAATCCCTTCCACCTCGTAATAAACTTTTCAAAGGAAACTCGTTCAATGCATACGCAATTTCAAAATTTCACGTAAATAACGACTCGTTAGATCTGTTAATAAAGACTTCTGAAGAATAAAAAAAAACATAGATCAAAATTCGTAAAATATCAACAATAACTTGGATTGCAATAACAACATCCCAAAATGAACGTTATTTCCACTTTGCATGTAACTCAAACACACATAGCCTTTGAAAAATAGAACTTTTGCTATATACTTTTTGATTTCAAAGTTTATATAGGAAGCAATTTTAGAAAAATATTAACCAAGAATTAAATAAAGTTGCCTAAATTTCAGTAAAACCCACTTGTATTTTGTAAATAGTTTGCAAATTCGAAAAGACACCGACCAATAACCCATTGTAGCAATTGTTTCATTATTATTATTGTTGTACTACATAATCTTCAATTTTGTTTGTTTATTGTGGTATTATTATCTATTTTTATGATATTATAGACGTATAATATTGAAAGTCGGTACAAATTAATAATTTAAAGATCAACTGAAAATGAATATCACACAAAATTACAATATAGAACCGATAGTTGCTTATATTGGACCGACAACAATTTTCTTTATCGCCACTATGATTTATATTTAAAAAATATAAATTAAATTAATAACTGATGATACTAAAATTAACGATGGAATTATATAAGACAGTTGGGCAGAAAGATCGATGGTCCGATCCGATGGATCCATAGCCCTTTGTAGTGGTGTAAATAATTGTGTTTTCTTTTTTCTTATAATTATATGAATGGTATATTATTTTGTTCACTGTTGCAATAAAAATAATTAATAATATAAGAGAGTTTCTTAATTTGGATCTCTATCGAAAATTAGCAATTACGAGAAATAGACCTGAAATAATAACCACAATCAGATTTAACTGATGAATTAGCTTTACCATTGAAGTTTAATCATCGGTTAAATCTTTGCTTCTTTTAACGCCTCAAAGGTATTGTTTTGTAAGCAGTTCCTATCTTATAGCAGATAGCGATTACTTAATTTACTGCAAGAGTGTCAGTTATTAAGCTGTCTAAAAGTAAGTAGCGATACATAAATTCAAATTCTTGCAATAAACAGTCAATGTATTTAGATATAATTGACTAATATAGTTTATAATTTAGTCTACATCTACAGACTACAGGGTTTTTAATTCATTTTAATAGTTGCCTAAATTGGACTAGTCTAAATGGAGTAAAAACCAATACTAAATATATCTTGCAAATAAAATCATTTGTCAGAAAGACGTTGATCGTTAGCCCTTTGGACCATTGTGGACCTAATAAAGATGCTAAAATCATCATATTTTCATAAAAATGTAACGTACGTTAAAGAAAAACAATACTAATTTGTATTTTATGAAGACATATTGATAATGACCAAAAATTAAAAAAAGCGAGTTAGAACGTGTAGCCAAAATAAGAAAACTTAAATTAAGTTGAAGAAACGAAATTTGTTTTGATTTTACAGATGACAGATGCATTTTTCACCATTACTAATTGTTTTTTAAATTTTAAAATAAATTATATAGCAACATTTTCCTTTACATTTTTTTACAAAACTTATTTCTAATTCAAATTCGACAACTATTGCAAATAATGAATTAAAATATTTTAATTTCAGTGTTGACGTATTTAAATGAACCCACATATCGTATTTGATATACGACGATTTTTGTAAGAACTGAACTACGACGTAAACCGAGGTCTACCTGTATTAAAATAGTAACTATGTTTGTAAATGTAGGGGCTGCATAGTTGCAACCCAAATGGACGTACCGTCACTGATAAATAATAAATTAATGGAATTGTGAATGAATAACGGCCTTATTAATTTTCACGAGGAAAACGTTTCCAGAGAGCTATTCGCTTCTTCTATTGTTGGAACAATAAACATTGGAGAGCAGAGCGAGATTCCGAAAGTCAATAAATCCCCGAACTGTTTACTTGCAAAAATCCCTCGCGAGGAATCTCCAATCAATTATTTAAAATGCTCGCGATTAAACGCGGTAATTTGCCATCGGGGAGAAAGAGCGAACTCGAGTACCGAAGCCCAGAAAATCAATAGCTCCATCCAGTTTTCGTAGATTTATTTACTTGGGAATGTAATTTGTGCTTCGCATATAAATTCTTCATAAATACCTGGATGCACGGCGTCCCCGGCGATGATGAAATATAATCCCAGTATGAGTAGAAATAAGGGCAGCTGCAACAAACAAAACAAAACACAGCGTGAATAAACTGAATATAAGCAAATGCTGTGTGGAAAAAAATTGACTTCTGTGTGCACTCTAATAGCTGCCTCCTTCAGCTTAATGGCTCACTTCCTAATACGTTTGTTCAGTTCTTTTTCTTCTTTGGCTTCTTCCATTGAGAATCCATCAACGTCAGTGGTGGTCGGAAAAACTAGATGTAAACATGTTACTGCTCTTCATAAGATGTGGCGAGTAATGTACTATGCTCATGATGGTATCATTTACCACTATGCGTCACTGGAATTGACGGGACGTAGCTTGCACAGGTGAAATGTATTAAGAAGAAGCTTGCATAATTCATTTGGTCTTTTTAAGAAAGTGTTATTTAATAAGATTTTACGTGCTATAAAGACGCCCGCAATGGGTGATTCTCGGCTTTCTTTCATTTTTGGGGGTAACGAAAATATGAATGCATTTGCATATTCAGAGAGTTTTTTATTTGTATCTGCTTGCTTCTTTGCTTTGGAAACATTCCAAAACATACTAAGATTATTAATTTTGTTTCTTAGAGATTACATTTATAATCATAAATAAATAATTATTTGAATTTTTAGATATTAATCAACTTATGTTTCATTACGTACTAAATTCATAAAAGTTTATACCTTTTCATCAAATTTGGTTTTATTTAAAAACCGACTGAAATACCGGTTTTAGATTCTATAGTAGAAATATATGACCAGTTTAAACCGGTTTTAGATTTTTAAGGTTTCTAAGAGAAATAATATCTATTGCAAACATAAAAAACAATCTCAATACAAAAAATGAAAAAATCTTAAAAGAAAATTCTATTAGTGTATATTCTGTCTCAACAATTCTAATTGGTAAAAAGAGCCAATTTTTAATTAATTATTGTTCTTAAAAACTGGTTTAACAATCAAGAAATATAAAATAAATAGAATTTATATTATAAACTAAGAATTGAATTAAAATATTACACTTTGTAATAGTAGATTTTTTATTATAGTTCTGGTATTAACCTATTTATCAATGCAACAATAACAATTATTACTAATTCTCAGTTTAACATGATTTTATAAACTAACAATTTAACAAAAAATAATAATTTTCGACAAAATACTAAAATCCAATAATTTCAAAGAATTATTTAAATATCATATAGAACAACATTTTTAAAATATTCTAAAAATAAAAATCCACGTAAAAATTGTCGTAAAACGCATATAACTACTTTTTGTTTGGGCATTAATGTTGTAGAAAAAACATATATGAACGCATAAAAGTAGCTTTAGAAAGCTCGTGTAATATAATTATGTATTTTAAATATTAAAACACTGAAAATGTACGATAATCCAGATAATGGGTATAAGTTAATTATTACTTCATATTTCCCTGCTGACGACATACCTTATAATAATCTTTAATACCTAGCGCTAAAGTGCCCAACTACGGGGTCTTATCTAAACACGTAACTAGGGTTTATACAGAAACCGACTTTTCTAAAAACCGGTTTCTAAACTATTTTACTACGTAATCGATTTTAACCGATTTTGAAATTTTAACAAAAATAAGACTAATCTTATAAAATGATTCCACATAAAGTTATAAAAAAATCAAAATGAACTGTTCCATAGAAAACCATTAAAAAGCGAATAGAACATGATTTTTAACGAAATATGCGTTTAAAGAACAAAAAAATATGTAGTTCTATCGCTTAACCAATTCCTTATTTAATAATTATGTATATAAATTGTCAAAAATAGAAAAAAAAAATATGTTAAATAGCAAACTGCTTAATTTAAAAATAATTAGCAATATTTCCGTTTTTTTTGTTTCTAATTTTGACTATTTTTGTCTGAAGTTTTCTTGTTTTTCTTTTTCTCTTCAATTAATTGGCTTTTATAGAATGCACTTGTTTTCTTTTTTGTATGATTTTTATGTAAGTTATATATAAATTTCGGACTCTCTGGGCAAAAAAACTTCGGTTATTAGTCCTTTGGACCTACAAAAACGTTGAAATAGATAAATTATATTATCATATATTTTTATATAAAAAACGATTTCTTGGGCAAAAAGACTTCGGTCGTTAGCCCTTTGGCGGAATTTGGGCTAATAAAGATGTTAAAAATAATAATAATTTTCTTAAATAAATTAAAACCGTATACATAATGATATGAAAACAGACGCATTATTTATGATTATACAAAGTCAGGTCTAAGATCCTTTCTTTTTGCGTCTGTCGCCGCAGGACTAATTGCTTCCTCCTCGCAAAAGTAACAAATAAATGTAAAAAAAAATAATAAGTAGAAATAACAGAAACGCAAAAGCCACAATGTTTAATGATATTTTATGGTGAATAACACCATCAAAGTGCATTGTCTGCGCAATTAGTATTTCTTTCATTATTCTTTGCGCTAATAATTCACACATTATAAATTCCATTTGAAGAATGGTTGTTTTCCTACAATTACCATATTAATTGTGATATAAGGGAGGCAATTAACACATTCTATTTAGGACGCAAGTGCTCCGTTTCAACCGTGTACTTAATGAGAATTACTCACCGCCGCCGCGCAGTTTCTGCAAAGATGTCGTCAGGAAATCTCTTTGCATCAAGCGTCTCCTTTCTAATTACCGAAGAACTAATTATATTCTTCGTCCGGCGTAAAGCAACGGCCCGTTAAACACGAATTCCTTATAAATCTTCGAGATTTTTTTTTATTAATTGATTCATTAACGCGCGTTGTTTAGAACAGGCTTCTTCCATTAGGTTTTTAAAGAGCTTTAGTGTGTTCGTAGATCCGAATTGTACATCATTAACGAATGGAAAAATCCTGTACAGGAAATTTAAAATTTTTAATAACTTTTCTTCTTAAATAGATCATTTAAAAAAACACATTAAACATACATAATATTTATTAAGAAATTCAAACTGCAAATTAAGACCTATGGTCTACATACTAGAGTAGATAGCTCCAAAAATAATTGTGAAATAAATAATTATCATAAAAATTCAAATATGTGGATAATTATCCATTAGCAAATAAATTAATGCAGCTTTCTGCAATTTGATGAGGTAAATGTAATTTGTATAAAAACCCATTCGAGAAAACGCGAATTTAAGGACCGTTTTAATGATGCAACCGCGCGTATTTGTTATGCAAATTAACGGCGCTAATGAACGGGACATTATTATACTTCCATTTGTATAGGGCATAGGTAACGTACACTTCCTAAAAAGCTCTTATACATACACATACGAATACGCGAAACAAACCATTACGACCGTGATTTATGTTATTCAATACAAACCAGACCTATTTCTCTCTTAACCAAAAGCAAAAAAAAGCATACACAGTTTGTATTTTTTGTGTATACTAATGCTTTTTTCAGTATTTCTCGTTGCACAGCATCATTTTTTTTATTGTGTAACCGAAGAGATGTTGCTCCCCTGTTCCCAATAACCGTAATTTAAGGGTGGTTCCAAAATTTTATTGATAGCGCGTAATAACCGTTTCCCGATTACCCTGTACATAATACTAGATACATACAATGTGCTTTAGTATCACAAATTTACTTTGCATTATCCCAGAAATTAATAGATAAACATTACGCCACGAGCCCTTTAACCTTAAGTATATAAATTCGCAACTAAGTAACCCAGCCTACCCCTCTCCTCCCCCATATCTCCAGAACCTTCGCTTCCGCATTATAATTTTCTTCAACGATTAATATTTATGTACAAAAAGCACTTTCGCCCGCGGCATGGAGATTTAATTACGAGCCTGCCGCTCGGTGCAGATCAAAGGGTTCTCTTTGATTTACCGTGGTGCACCTTAATTATGCCTGGTTTCAATTTACATTTTCTATCTATCCACGCATGTGTTCAACTATATGGAAGTAACTAGATTGACAATCATAAAACAATCATTTGTCTCTTTGTTCGCTCTGACGTACTTAATATTCATACAGTTCAAATTACTGCTGGACACAGGGCATCAACTTCAGTGCTAGAACGCTTCAATTCACGATTATTGTTTGCATTTACTCATAAATAGTGATGACTTTACGAATATGTCTAATAATAATAGACTCAAATTATATGTATATGATCAACACATCACCCAATAAGTCTCCGATCTAAGTAAGGAAAATATTTTTGACTTTATTAGTTAACAGACACTACTGTAAGAGTGATATATTCATTCCAATGCTCCTCTAACTTTACAATACCTTTTTTGTAGAATTATTTGTCTTTACTCTCTTAATCGTCAGTTTCGGCAATCACTTCTTCATATTGCATCAAATTTCTTTCCCTTGAGCATCTTTTCGATGTTTGCTAAAATCCAGTAGTCTTTGGGGGACGAGATTTGAAAAGTACGGAAGAAATTCTAAGAGAAATCCATTCAATTTAATCATCGTTGTCTTTGTTTTGTAACACGGAGCATAGTCTTTTTGGAACAGAACTTTGTTCGTTTACATGTGAGGCTGTTTTTTTTTCTTGATCTCTACATACAATCGATGCAAAATTACCTTTCTAAAGATAGCTGATGAATAAAATACCGTGAGAATTTCAAAATTGGTTTGACATAACTTTGCCAGATGACTTTTGAATGTTTGATCGCTTTGGACATATTTCACTGCTATCCACTCAGCAGATGATCTTGCTGATTCTAGTATATAGTAATGAATGGTAATTATAAATTATATTAATACTAATTCTTCCTTCGCACAAACAAATTCGACAATCAAACTTGGTTCTCGAACAATTTAATTCACGAATTTTCCATATATTTGTATACGACTTTAAAAACATAATATCTATGAACATAAATGTGTTTCTAAATATACAACGGTCTATTTTGCATAGTCCTTCTAATTAACGTAGATCTATTTTCCTTTATAATAACAAAAATAGGTTTTTTTTAGAACTACCTGTAAGAACAAATTCTTCGACAACTGAGATTCATATTTCAGTCGTATTATGAAATTTTTGTTATTTGGAAAGAGTTCTGAAAACAAAAAGTATAGCATTTCCAATCTTAAACACATGAGAGCATAGCATTTCAAATAATCTTACTGACATTATTGTACGTACATTTATACTTTAAGTTGATTTATTCGTCAAATTAGGATCATTTTATATACTAGCCACAGGGTATATTCATTTAATCATAAGTTATAACATTTTAAAACAAATTAAAACAGTATTGCTCGTGAAAATATCTTACTACCATCATTGTACGTTTGAATGGATAATTGTATGATATGTTGGGCATATTAGTTTTATAACCGGGATTCATTTCTTGTACTCAAAATTATATTAATTTTAGTTCAGTCAAATCATGATATTTTCCTACAAATATTTTTAGAATAACAAAACGTATTGCTCTTCAAATAGTCTTTCTGATACCAGTGTATGTTCATACGGATATTTATATGTTGAGATAGGATGTTTTGTTTGCTTTTTATGAAAAAGAGTTTAATTAAGAAAGGTATTCAATAGGACTTTCTGGTTAATGAAAATTAAGAATGTGACAGATTTGTTCGCCAGGAGACGTAAATTTACTTTACTTACAATAATGTGCATGTTTTATTGATATCAGTGAAACTGTTTTTCTTTTGTTTTCATTAAACAAAATTTAAAAAAGAATCATATTCAATAGGTCATCAATGTAAGTTGCTGTTAATCATATATGTGTAATGTAAATTATTTAGATTATATGGACTAATAAACAAATTTAATCTTCAGTACAAAATTTGTTAAAACTAAGAGATTTGTAAATACATATTAACTAAATTTAGTAAATTTTATCATTAACTAATCGTTATATTCATTTATAATAGATTTCCACAAAAACTAGTTTAAATATTTTCGAAAATGTGCTAATAATATACCGATTTTTTTTGCAAACAGAAAAATAATAATAATTTAATGAAAAATACACCGAATGCCCAATATTTAACTATTATCTAAACATAAATGAATATATTATGAGTAGTCAGTGTTCACATTTACTAAATGTTACGGTTCTACGGTAGCACATAGATACATAGATAATGAAACAGAATCGGTTATTGGGATATGATTAAGAGATTATTAAATTGAATTTGCGGCCAGGCATTTGAAATTACGGACCGTAAATGCATTAGATTTAGAGGGCATTAGGGGGTGTGAGGTGGAACTGTAAAAGTCGCGGCCGTAAATTAGATAAACCCATAAAACCATTTAACGGGGAGGAGAGGCTAATGTTGTTGTTGCCGGGTGAAATTCCAATGGTAACCTTGCAATAAATTATTACGTCATAATCAATAGCGCATTCGGTTTTTGGTTTAGCTTGAACCTCGTGGCAACTACTATAATAGCTTTCTACAGATCAAAACTATAATTCATTATTATGCAAATACTTATTTCACTCATTCATTAAATAAAATGCAGCAATATCTCCTATAATGTGGAATCAATTAATCGTAATTAAAAATAGAACGTATTAAAAATTTCAAAATATATAACTAGTCCTCTTACGCCGGCTCAATTTACGCCAATTAACAATAAAGCGGCTACACAATTTGCCGAGTAATTTTAAGGAGAATCGTTTTTGCTAGACAGTTTCTCGTTTCAGTGTTGATGTATTTATATATGGTTCATTTTACGCTCACTCTTGTAGGATCGGAACTGCAGTGTAAATTAAGGGCTACCGGTAGTAGATTCTCATTGAGGAAAATGAGTTATTTTGATGTTATTTTTTTAAGAACATATACATACAGTTCAAACAGTTGAAATTAAAATAAATTATAACCTT
This sequence comes from Nicrophorus orbicollis, assembly GCA_018845635.1. Taxonomy (NCBI): domain Eukaryota; kingdom Metazoa; phylum Arthropoda; class Insecta; order Coleoptera; family Silphidae; genus Nicrophorus; species Nicrophorus orbicollis. The sequence goes on along the minus strand of JAFMTC010003643.1, from coordinate 15,293 downwards.
ATACTTCACGTTTATAAAGTATTAAAAACACAATAGAAACAAAAATAATAATAAATACAGATTTCCGCATTTATTATAGTTTATTTTTATATGGAAATATGTTTTTAGAATTGTAACACTTAAATAATGTCTATAGAATATTCTGATTCTTTTCTAATCATTGGTAATAATTATATAAAACTTATTCGAACTAATTAAAAATTTAAGGTTACTAATCTGAATATACAAACAATATATTTTTTACAATATAATCGACTAAATCTTCATAGCAAAATGATATATATCCTCTATCCACCCCTGCTGGCCAAGCACTTTGATAGTCCGAGCAATTTTTCAAAATTTGAAATTTTTCGCGATTAAATACGCATTGAAAAGGTATGCAAAAAAGGTATATATACAAAGGTATATATATAATAGCACAAAAATGAAAAGGGAAATCGGGTACATTTATCGAGAGCCGTAAATAATCCTTCAAAGAGCCGCATGTGGCTCCCGAGCCGCAGGTTGGCTCACCTTCTCTATAACCTAACCACCACAAGCATCAATCTTCTTTTTAATCTTTCAATCTTTTACGTGTACAGTGTATTGCTTTATTCGATTAACAAAATCAATATTTGTTTCCTACCATAATAAATGTACTTATTTTTGCTTTCCTTTCCATTATTTATCAATAAATCAAATCGCGTTATAACAAGAACTGAAGATGACCTTTTTTTTCTCCGCTCTTAATTAGATGTAGAAGTCAGACATCGACGTGAAATATAGTAGATGATCTCATCCGCAAACTCTTATCTTCACCAAACTTGATTTATCGACCAAAGACCACTAGAAACTTCTACACTTTTTCTATTTACAAAAGAACTTTGTATCCAGAGATTACTTTGGAACTGTTATATTTTCTGATTATACAATACAAACTATTGTTGTTATTAGTATTAAGGAAAGTATATAAAACACATAAACGTTTTTTCGTGATTTTCAATAATTATTTTAATTATAAGCAACACCATTATATTTCATTTATATTTTTGTATTTCTTTATATTGATTATATATATTTTTTGTAGTTATTATGGCATTAAATGTTATTATTATAAAGTAATCCCAAATTACTTGAAATTATAATTAAATAAGCCTATAGCATTATTATGAAAATTTAATAAATTATGAAAACGTCACCCATTCAAATTCATATTTTAAGTGATAAACTTTTCTAAATTGTGATTTTATAGTTGTTTAAATCCTTAAGAAATAATTGTAACTACTGATAACAGTAAGTAATATATTAATATAATATGAAGGCTATTATTAAGCAATTCAATTAATTAACATACATTAGAATATTAATAACATTTACATGTAAATTATGATTTGCTAATACAACAATTATTTCCATAATTATAAACAATTGCATTTAGTAAATCAAATAAATTGATTCGATTTAGCTTAATTAGAGAAGTGATTACGCGCTCTCGGCAGTTTTGATTAACTGTAGCCTAGTGAATTGTTGATTGTTGTATGAATCGTAATATGCATATTGCAAAAGCGTTTAATATTTGCGTGGATGCATATAAAGAGATTTTATCTGGGGAACAGGACAGAACAACTTCAGCACGTGAATGGATTCGTTGTGAGGTCCTAATTTTAGCGGAATCATTGCGGCCGACCATAATGAACACAAACTCCGTTACAATTGTATCTATTTGTAGATTACTCCAATTATACTAAACAACCCTTCGCAATCAGTGTTTGACCGTCACTAATTTCGTTTCCTACTATCGGATAACTTAATTTCGCGCAATTCCACCAACGGCTGGACCGGATGACCCACGAAACCCACATTTCTTTTCACTGACACTCCTTTAGTAATTACTTCATTGACATAAATTTAGTTGGATACATTTATATGTTTAATGAGCTCTTTTATGATGTATGTTCAATAGTACGTACATGGATATTTACGACCCTTTGACCACAAACAACCACATAAATATTAGATTATGTAGTAAATTTCTGCATTGTTTGCTTATAAGATTTCTAGAAATAAATAATAATTATAAGAACATATTAATCAAACATATTTTTTACATAAATATTCACAACCTTTTCCCACCTATCGACCAACTTGTTGTTGCCGTCTCGCCAAAAATCTGAACACAAGAAGTGAATGAGGCAGTTTTTGTGGTCTTAATCGTTTGCGAAGATTGGTTGAACATAGAGCGAAAACGTCGATTGGCATAAGCTAGAAGAGTATGACGGATGTGGTAGAACCATCTATACGAGATGATTTAGAGTCTCTTTGAGGTTTTTGCAGTATGTGTGCAAAGAAGAACTTGACCACGTCGATTGGCCATATTTATACATTGACGCGTTCATTATCGACATACTTGCACTTCTCCAACATTTCCGAGTAAATCACAACCTTGCAGTCCCACCAGTCGCAAATAATTATCTTTTTTGGATGGAGATATTACTTGACTCAGTTTTGGTGTATATTCAGGTACCATCCACTTTTATCGTTGCTTCATATTAATGTAAAGATTTCACTTTTTCATCCCCGGTATACAAGTCATCAATTGTTGATCACATTGAAAAAAAGATTTCGAAAAAGTTTTTTTTGCTTACATATGAAAAACCACTACATTGATTACAGTTTATTTATATACTTTACATAATAAAACACAGAAAACGTCTTGCACCACCTAATATATAATAGATATAAACGTAAATGTATGTCTGTTCAAACATTGCTAGATTATTTATAATTATTTCATGCTTGAAATCAGCTTTACGAAGTTGTAATTCATTATTTTGTCATAATTAAATTTAGAAAATAATAAATAATATTACTACTGACCGATAATAAATATGTATAGTCATTACTTCATTGACATTTATTTAGGTTATTTGTTGAACTTTATTAGTGTAAGGTCGATAATGCATACACGAATATTTACAACACTATTATCATAAACAAATACAAATGAAATGGACATTCCAATTCGAACATTTAACGATTATTTATATATAATTTAGATAAATTTATTTTAAATTTTAAGAGGTATTATCCTTATTTTTGTTCATACTTTGCATTAGAAACTCATATATATTACAGAAAAACAAATGTTGTGTCCCAGTGATGAAATTCTAGTCACAATGTCCGCTAATGTCGTCGAGATTAAACAATATATATAATAATTATTTGGAGATGTTTATTATTTTAAGTGTATATTAGGATTATGTTATTCGTTGAATTCTTAACTATGACTATATTAATCTTTGGATTTCCAATTAAGAATAATTACCAAATATATATTGCATATATAAAATAGGTGGAAGTTATTATTCGGTAAACTATTACTCATAAAATGCTTATTTTGTGTATCCTACAGGAATAGATAAATCGGTTCGTGTAGCAATTTGTCTGCTCTGCATCTTCTGGTGATAACTCTGTAGGTGCATATGCGATATTTAATAGAAATATCCGGTACAGTTTACAAATGATTATAATTGTTGGACACAACAATATGTACTATAAGAGAATTCTTTGTAAAATATCGAAAATCCAATGTAATTTTACTGCTTTCCTATGATTAAGTATTAAAAGAAATTTCAAATACTTTATAGAAATATTGTTACGTACTAAAGTACTTAAATCTAAAGTATGTTCGTGCGAATACACTATTAAAAATATAAATAATTATAACGGGGATTAATCAATAGATTAACGTACATTCTCTTAACGTACAACATATATATTTGTGTGTATATTATGTAAGTTAACTAAGTGACTATATAGAAAGGCGTGGATGTTACGTGAATCGGTGGATTGATCGGTTGCATAATTTGGTGAACGAGGAGTATAAAACGCAACATAGCAGAGACAAAAGCCTGACGAGAACATCATCCCGCCTTTGCCTTGTACCGAAGCTGGAGACCGTTCTAAATCACCGAATGCCCTCACAAACAATACGTTTTCACTTGGCTTTCCCCAGCAGACAACTTCTCATCATCGATAATATTCATACGCTGTGAATTGTTATACTTGAAATTATACATAAATAAGTAATTAATGGTTGACTTAAATTATAAAGAAATCAGAAGATTTAATGAAATAAGGACAATTCTGTAATAATCATGAATCAAAATATATCAACAGTATTTTTTTTACATTGTTTAAATGAATATTTAAATCAGAACTCATCTACATTTTTTTGGAAAAAAATAAAACATTTTCATAAAAATAAAATTATAAACAAATAATTTTATATTGCAAAATTTTCAAACCCATTAGCTATCACTAAAGTATACCTTAAATAATCTAGCTTTAAATAGTTCGGATTCACAATAGTCTAAAAAATGCAAGTATACCAAATTTTCCCCCTGATATACAGTTCTGTCTTTTCTAATGCAATCTATTTTTATAAAGTACTCCATTAGTCCGGTTTAAACAGTCTGAGATAATAACAAAACCCATTACTACTAATATTAGATATTTTATTGGAGGTGTTAAAAAGATCAACAAAGGAAAGTTTGTTTCTACTGAAAAATACTGATATTATTATATTACAACTTTATAGACTGAAGTGAGACTTATTTGAGGATAAAATTGTAAGTTGCTCTATGAATGTTTTAATAATAATTAATCATCTAATTGAATGTTAATATAACACGTTCCTATAAAATTTCAGTTTTTTGATATAGTTATATGCAAAGAAATTTTTAAGAAATTGTGAAGTCATTTTATCAATAAATTATAATTTTGGACTTAAAAATATCAATTTCTTCAATATTATTTAATCTTTAAATAAAATGTGTATATATAATAATAATTTATGTTAAAAAATGTGTTTGCTATTCCCATTTTGTTCCAAAAGTTTGTTATAGGTATATTGATGTAAAGGTATCAAATATTCAGATATGAATATGAAAATACATATGAATATGCATGTAAAAATTTGGAGAGATTCTACTAATTGAATATAAAATGATTTAAAACGCACAGCCGCAACCCTGAATAAAATATGAAGCGGCGAAAGGCATGTGCAAATAAAATGTATTTATATGGCACCCTCGGCCCCGAGGATTATGAAATTCAAATTGCCACTTTATCCGAGAGTCCGTGTAATACTAATTAACGGACTACATACAAATATTAAACAAAACCCACAAAAAAAAAATAATAGCACTCAGCAATTAATGCAACTTTTAGGATTAAAATTATTATCAAAAAAAAAACGAGCGGTTTTGAAAGCCCCTTTTTATTGTATTATTTGTTTACATCGAAATACTACGTGCGTGTTGGAGTGGTGACGGTGTGACAAAATCAAGGCCCATTGTATTCCGCATTCGGAATTGCTCTGCATATAAATATTATATGTGCCCTGGAACCATTTTCCAATTCCATTTGCTCTGATCCACTAATGCGATGATCTGATAAAAAGTTCGATTCGATAAGCCAACTTTTTCTCTTTGCCAACAAGGGATGTGGGAGTGCGAAGGGCTCAACAGAATGCAGTGAAAATAAATAAGGGCGAAATGAAATTAACGCGACAAGGTAAATAAATATATAATCAGATTTCGGGCGGCGAAGAAGAAAGGAGGACGTAATCCCACGATACGTCGAAGCGCTGTATTCCTCGACCAGATTCCTGGAAGTTAAATAATTTACCACGGATATTGAATTGATACTTTTTTCATCCTTTTCATTCTCTTCATTTAAAATGAAAGGAAAGTAATTAAATAATCAAGATTATCATTAAAACTTCAAGGTAATATTGTAAAAGAGATACTTTTAAATTGAAATAATCTATTTTAAATAGTGCTTTTTCTAATATCAGGCTTTGTATTAATGTTATCCTTTATTAAATCGACTGCACAAAAGCTTGCTGTATCAAAGGATATGAGGATAATGAAAACGTAGCTCATTTGTATACAAAAAAATGTAGGTCTTGTTGTAATTAAAGAAACGTTATATCAAATACTGCCCTTGTTGTTAGTTGACATTTGATGTGTAGCCGGATGATTAAACTGAAACTAAATTAGCATGTGTATGCACATCCACTGTTGGGTCAGAGGGCCATTAACTGTTGTCGAAGGGTCATTTAGCGCAAAGGAACCTTCGTTTTATAGGTGCACATGTAAATGCAAGCAATGGTGTACAATGAGATATAATAGTAAAATGTTGTAGATTGTTCTAGAATATTGTAGAATGTTAAAGAATCGTATAGCATGGCGTAGAATGGTTTTTAATGGTACAAAATGTTACATAATGATATATAATAGTAATAAGTATTGTAGAACGAAATATAACATAGTTCCCTACTATCGATTAAATTACTTTCTTGCAACTTCATTAATTGTCAAGAATAGATATTCTACCAAACCCATAAATAGAAAATATTAGAAAATGTTCAAAAATGTTCGAAAATGTTCGAAAATGTTTGAAAATGTTCGAAAATGTTCGAAAATGTTCGAAAATGTTAGAAAATGTTAGAAAATGTTAGAAAATGTTAGAAAATGTTAGAAAATGTTAGAAAATGTTAGAAAATGTTAGAAAATGTTAGAAAATATTAGAAAATATTAGAAAATATTGGAAAATATTAGAAAATATTAGAAAATGTTAGAAAATATTAGAAAATGTTAGAAAATGTTAGAAAATATTATTTAAAAACGATTAATTGAAATCTTACCTCCATCACATTATATCCTCGCATTATTTGTCGTCATATTATTTGCTGTTTCGATCCGTCATGATGCCAGCAAATCGTGTTGTGCCATCGCAGAGTACAATCTGTAACAGAATTATGGCCATTAGGTCGCACGCTTTTAGATACACATCGAATGAAAAGTAAATGAATGAATTATGATCGTAACGTAATGGAAGGTGGAGAAATTAATCTTGAGTCATAAACAAGTTTCAGTATTCGAAATCGATTTGTGTAGACACCAATTTTCAGAACGAACCTAATATTGAAACACATGAAAAATTTTGATACAAATACATTTAGTTAAAGCTTTGATTAATTGTAATAACGTAAAATATTTGTTACTTGCGAATATAAATGAAAATAACTGTAACTTAGTTCATAATTACAAAATGCAATAAAAATAATTATACAAGCATATATTTTCTTAGACTTTTAACAGTTTTCCTTTATTTATAATTAAAAAGAACAAAATTAATTACAAGATAGTACAAAATACATCTGTAGTTGAAAAACGTGTACACACTAAAGCACAGTTATTATTATTAAATTTTATATAAAATTATGAATGAAAATCAGAAAGACTTGGGTCTATATACTTTGTATTAGGAATACAATAATTTTTGTTTATTATTATAATATGTAGCCCTTTGCAACATTGGTAATAATTGTGTTTTCTTTTTCTTATGAAATGTGTAGATATGAATGTTGTAGATTTTTCTTTACTGTTGGAATAAAAATAATTAATAATAATACTACTTGTTCTATAAATATCTTTTGGTTAGGGTAGCAAGACCTATGATCTAGTCCTTTGCAGCTATAGCAATAATTATAACAGTAATAAGGATATAAATTGAAAAGAAAAGCTTTAAAAGCTTGAATCCAACTAACTGTATTATTTACTACTAATTGATTTAAAATATCAGATGTAGTGGATTTTTTAAGAGCATGTAATATGTATACATGTAGTTTTATTTAATGCGAGTTTTTCAACTAAAAGTGTATACGAGGCACGTCATATAGAATTTAATAGCTAGTTCATAGCACGTGCTGAAATAGTTACAAATGTTTAGTGCGTTTTTATTTCGGACTATATTTTCGCTTTTTATGACCCAGCCGCAACACACATGTACGCACCCACACACACATACACCACATCTATAGATTCGCCCCAAATCTACCCACACACAATGTTTGCCGTTTCAATCCTGCGCCTTAAAGGACTAATGAACGTTTCCGACATCGCTGATCGATCAATTTGTGTGCGTTTTATTTCGTGCTCCTTGTTTCATTCCGCAAATTCCAATCTGTCGAATAGAACGCAAACACACGTGGCATTCACCGTAGAGGGTTGGAACAGAAGGCTTGTTCCCAGTATTGTCAACGATTTCGGTCTCGATACAGGGACATTCCTATAGATTAACTCTAGCGCTCTATGAAGCACACGGGTCGTCATTGTTTGCCTGACAAGGTAATACCGGAAGTGGTCACCGGCCGAGCACGATCGTTGTCCGGTTCCAAACTACTGGCAAACGGTGCCTGAAGAAAGACCGATTTTATGGACGACTTTACGACCCACAAATCGGCATTTATAAAACGTCCATCCACAGAACTACTCACTGTTTTTTTCGGTATTGATCAAGATAAAAAGAACGCGTTAAAGCGAATTTATTTTCGTTGCACGATTTCCTATATTTTCACATCTAACGCAATTCTTCTTTCAACCAAATAATTGATACTCTAACCCTTAAAACTGTTCGAATTGCTTCTTTAAATGCGATGAGCGAAAAATTATAATTTTATAAACACCCCCAAAGTGATTCCATTAAGCGAAGTCTATTAAAAATTCAACGAACTCCGCGTCTCGCAAAGAGGAAGAAGCCATACGTTTTCCCCAATTAACCTAAGCCTCTTCCATCCTGCAAACCATTAATTATTTCACGGATAAAATAACTGCAACGGGGTTACAAATGGAGTATGTGTCCTTAATCAATTTTCAGCATGCATTATGTAATGCATCTGGCCGCAATTGAAACAATTTTTAATTGTTGTCGAGAATTGTTTGCGAATTCCCTGTTTCATTTTCAATAATTGTAACGTATTGGTGGGTGATCATTTTTTTTTTCTGCCATTTGTGAAACTCGTTCGGATTTGTTTAATCATTTAAATTCGGATATGCGTAATACAGTTATTTCAATATATGATGGTGAACGATCCTACCTAATTGTTTACATTTTTGGGATTTTGGTGCATGAAACACGTATTTTCACAGCGCCTGTTATTCCTATCGTGATTAATCACCTTATGGAAAACTATATTTATTTACACAAATATCGATTTCATTTTATATAATAATAACTTTAGTGCACACAATGAATATATATGGTAATAAAATCTATCAGATTCAATGAACATATTCTGTATTTGTTGTTGATGTTTGATGGATTATACTTTTTTACATTTCCAGCGTCATACCTCATATAACTATGTCCGAAATTGTCCGAAAACATTGATCCTTTTTGGAAATAATTCATTAAAAAAAGCTTAAATATAGTTTGACGAAAAATATGGTCAGAAGTTATAAAAACAAAAAGTATAAAGATTCAAATTGAAGCAGAAGATAGTGGTTTATTTTAATAGAATATTTAGAAAACCTTATCAACAACAAAGAGCAAGTAAATGACAATAAAATAATAGAATTTATTAAATCTTTACTTTGTTCGAAAAAAGGCCATTCATAAAATGGTATCTATACCTATGCTGTTACCTCTGATTACAAACTTTTTTTTATTGCCTATACATTAATCAAGTATCTAAGTATAACAGACCCTACGCTTTAGAAAAACCCTATTAACTACGATATCAAAAGTGATTGCAAAATATTATAGATTCCAGCTATTTATTCAAACTTTTCTTAGTGCAAAAGAAAGATTTTGGAAAAACCTTGTTAACAACGAAAATATAAAAATTATTTCAAGATATTACAAATGTCTGCCATTTATTTATTAAAACTTTCCTTTGTTCAAAAAAAGCATTTGGTGGACGTATTCGTTAATAAATGATGATAAATATCTATCACATCAAATACAAAATGATACTGGAATGATATCTAAAGTTGTAATAAAAACCTCAAGAGTAGAAAGGCCTATTGTTTATAGCACTTTCCAACAATAGCAATAATTATATTCTCATTTTCTTGTCTGTGTATTTCCAATATTTTTAGTTAATATTTTTTTTGTGGTTATGGTTGCAATGAGTATTATTATTATTAAAATATTGAATAGATATAATATACCTCAAAATATATTTGATGTAACATTAATACCGATTATTTTTGATGAAAAATTGAAGAATCTCGTACCACGTTATATGATTATATGTTATGACTGAATCCAATAAGACATCTCCCCTAACTACTATCCAAGTGACAGGTGCCAAAATATCAGGGATAAAATCGCCGTGGAAACAGCCCTTCAACAATATTTACCTTTACGCCCGTTATTTCTGCATTGATTGTTTACTCTGGCCCGGCCAAACACTAGACGCTTGGTGCGAAAACAAAAGGGAAAAGCAAGTGGCATCAGCGAGAACAAACAAATGGTAATAAAAAAAACGAATAAAAGAAGAAAAAAAAAAGAGGAAGCTCTCTCGACGAATGGCGAGAAGATTTTGTTTTTGTTCGGCGATGCGACCAACCTGGATAAGACGGGGGACAAGAACCGGGGATGCTTTTAAATGCAGCGCCGTCCGGAAACTGCGTGCAGGAAGCGCATTATCCAGATTTACATAATAACGGAAGAACATTCAGGAATGCTGCGACGGAGGAAACGTAAACGAAGTTACACGCTTCAACAATTTCTAAATTGCATAGTTGTATTTCACTTGATGTGAAAAATAATTATTAATAATTATAGTATGTGTGTGTATATATAATATTTTATGGTTATTTCTGATTAGAATGACATTACTTTATGGAAATTTCAATCATTACTATGACAATAAATTACTACAGTTATGCATTTTTATTGAAAATTAATGAATATATATGCAATGAATATATAAGCATTTGCATATAAACGAAGTCTTGAAATATATTACAGATATAATATCCACATATATTATCTAATAGAATTATTCAATTTAGTAGATACACGGTTAAAACTTAAATAAGACTACACAATCTACGAATTTAGAAATATTATAAAAGCATGTATACATTAAATATGTTAGCAATTTCATTTGTTACTATCGTAATATATTATTACTATTACGTAATTTAAAAGGAAATATTAAAAATAGTAAGTAAGTTTTTTAAATGGGCAGCATTAGGTTTACTTTAATAATAGTACTTGAAAGTTTTTTTATATAATTATAATTAAGATAAATTAGCACATTTGCATTAATTGTGAGGAGTAGTAGTGAAAATAATTACTTCAATAGCTAACAGAATCTATATAAACTGGTGCAGTTAATTTTTATTAAAGTATATGCTAATTTTAAGTAACCTAATTGTATCCAAATGACTGGATAGTAATTAATTTTCTTAATATCATGATAAGTTAGTGTAATTACGTAACTTGTAAGAGTATTGGTGAACATATTTGCAGATATGAAGAATAAGTAAAAAAAAAACAAATTTATGATTTAAAATAATCAAATTAATTAAAGTTATTCGACTTTTAGTCCATTTGATAAAAGCTCACGTTTAAATTGCAATAAATGAAAGAGAATAAAATATATACAATGGAAGCATATGGAGCAGATATTAGAAGAAATTTTCTGGAGGTACAATTGAAAAATGAATACCATCAATATGGCTGATGTTGAATTAACACATCAAGCAGTTCATCTTGCTTCTGACAATGGGAAATTCATTGAATATAAAAAAAGGTTTGCAAAACCTCTATTTATGAGAGAAATTTCAAAATGATTAAATTTAATAAAAATTGTTAGCTTGTACCAAAATTTTGAAATATAAATGAATAAATAATCATCATAATAAATGAGTGTAGTAGAAATAAGGAATGGACAACATGCAACTGTACCGCACAATCCCTGATGCAATATGCTGCACAAGTTTGAGAAAAGGGCTTGCACTTTGGAAAGAATTGGGGAGGATACAGAGAAAGGCAAGACATTGCAAAAATTCCTCCCATCAAACTACTACTGGTCAAGGAAAGGGAGGAATTGCACCAAGGCAGATATGACGAATACTGCAAACACAATGCAATTGCAGATTACAATCGTAACGTGGCAATAATAGCGACATACGTCAACAAATAGAACCCTGACAAAAAAAAACGAATCCCAAATGTGTACCAGAAGGCAAGATAAAAGCAGGGCGAAGTAACCTTCACATGATACAGATTCTATCTGAAAAACAGAGTGACCCAAAGTGCTGGTACCGTGAGGTCGAGCAAATCATTTTGAGATGCCATCGGTGGTCGGAGCTGATACACGAAGCAAAGGCTTAACTGAAAAGAATGCTGGAACCCGAAAACTACCACTATGCTAGGTAGCGAAGAAAAGTGAAACATATCTGGATACATGAAGAACGTCATGAGCAGAAGGACGAGAAAGAAGCACATTCGAAGGACAGTTAACAATCTGACCAAGGAAGTAGAATAAATGCGAATAATGTTCTTGAAAACGTACTACTCAATATTTATATAACTGATTAACATTACGTTATATTAGTACCTTTGAGGATTTCTGAGGCGTAATTGTAAAAATATTAGCAGTCGTAAAAGGCTTTACCAGTCGTGAGATTATCCGCATTAAATGACTATCCTTTGATGTTCAGTTCCTATAATGCAGTCAACTAATTTTATCATACATCCCATTTGGCTTAAAGCATTGTCAATTATTACACGCATCACGATTATCGCTGCTGTTCATGAACTCAATCAAAATTCTATTTTGAAATGCTGTAACAATATAAATAATATAATCATTATCGAGCATAAAGACCAATGGTTACAGTCATTTGCAGCAATAGCATTATATTCTATTTTTATATCTTTGTATTTCACTATTACTATAGTATTGAGTTTATATTTTCTGTAACTATTAGTGTTACAAATTAATGTTTTTATTAAAAACCATTACAATCAAACCAAATTTTACTCCTTTCTATACATGACATTTCATTAATTTCAAATGTCATACAACCATAATTGCTTGTAGGAACACAAATTTAGTTTGAAATTGGTTTAATTCTAAAATAAATAAATAAAATAATGAACTTCAATTGAAAAAAAAATGATTTCAATTTAAAAAAAATAGTAGTGAATTGAGGCAAATACAATTACTACCTGAAAATCCTAATCATTGCAGTATTTTCAATATCTGATACTCATCACTTTCAAGTCTTTCACAATGCATACACCGACACCAAAAACACGAAACTAAATGTCAATAAACCGATTTGAACTAAAAAAAAGAAACAAGTTTTGTTTACTTTATGAAAATTCAATGACAGTTATAGCCAACTAGAAATATTAAAATATTTAAAAAAAAGTACAATTTGGTTTTGTTACTAGATTTAATTTGCCTATAAAATTTCAAGTTTATAATTTCAAGAAATTTTTAATTCAAATTAAAGTAATATGAATATAATTTAATGCTACCACATTTTAACTATTTTTTGACATTTGTTTCATAAAAAATAGGTTAATATGACGTTTTTGTTAACTCTTATGTAAACATATACAGAATGATTATACATATACATATACATATACATATACATATACATATACATATACATATACATATACATATACATATACATATACATATACATATACATATTGAAGTTATTAAAATACTAACTCACTACAGTATGAATACGACTTTTATTTACCAATAACAATATTTGTTTAGTTATAATATGTTCAGAAAATTAATTTCATTCGCAATAATTATTTTACGATAAACATGTCAAAGTTAAGAGGTGCCAACCCAAATGGTTAATAAATAATCTGTTAAATTAACTTGTTAATCACATATATAGTCTACTTATTATAGTGAAAAAGTGCCAATAATTTAAAAAAATCAATTCATTAACAGTTTCTATACTATTTTTTTAAACATATTTTGTAAACGTGTTTTTAAATGAAATTAAAAGCTACAAATATTAATTATCTTTTAAAAATAAAATAATACGTAATACCAAAAAAAAAAACTATAAATATTCATATTAACATAATGTGAACTAACATGAAATTATAACATTTACGTAATTTAATTGTTGTTTTTTCGTGTGTATGTGCATATGATCCTACGCTTAATATAATCCTAAATGTTTTGCAAACTACATTAAGCAGTGTCAGTTGCAGTTAATTCCAAATCCAAACCTGTTGCCATTTGCAGCGTTCATAAAAGCTCCGAAAATTAATACGAATTGTTACTTCCGTTGAGATTCTTTCCCATTATTCATACACATTCCATATCGTCCCTGTGTATATATTTATTTCACTCCTCTTATTTTGGATTAAAGCGTAAAATGCAGTCGAGAAAAAATTGTGTACCGTGCTTTGTGCATATTTAATCGCAGAACTTTTATATAAATTCCTTTCAAAGCGCTTATCGTATGACAATTTAAATTACACGAGCGTCGCTTCCATTAAATTCACATTTTATTTGTTACCGTTTCAAAAGCTTTATTATCAGAGGTGCAGTTTATTTGTTACATAAGTTTCTTCTTTAATAATATGATATCACAATTGTATTCAATTTTTATAATACAAATTCCATTATTGTAGTAATAAATAAGGAAATGTTTGGAATCTCTTATCCATAAAGTATTTATTGTACAATGTCTAAGTCCCATGACTTTTATGGGGGTGAACGGAAATGTTTTTATTCTCATTACAATTTTTTTGATAATCTACTTAATTCGTGTATAGGGTCCAAGTCAATCTCAATAATGAATAGACCTAACAATCAAGGTAGAGTCTATTTATCACTAAGAAGAGAATTTATTTCAATTAATTTTCCAAATTAAATTAGAGTAACTTATTTAAACTTTTGATTCGACTATAAACACTTATAAAATGTCTCTAAAAATTATTATATTACAATAATATAGCGCTGTTGAGGTTGAAATAAGGGAATTTCAACAAAATCGACATGTTAAATTCAAAACTGAATCTTTTAAAATATAATATTTAAAATAATTGTAATTCTCGAATAACTTACATTTATTTTCTTTCAGGTAGTACTAAAAAGGTTCAGGTGTTACAAAAATAGCTGATCGAAAAATGTACATTGTCTGCAACCAGACAATAAATACAAATTTACAAGATCAAATTTTAGAATAAAAAGAAGACAAATCGATCTAGTTAATCAAAATAGAATCAAGGCCAATGCGGCGAAGACGGTACAAGCGACGTTCACAATTAGACGTATCATTGAATGGCCATGTCATACCGCAAGTTGATGCTAAATATCTGGATATGCATCTTGATAGGCGCCTGACGTGGAGAAAACACCTACTAACATAAAGGAAACAGCTGGACATGAAATTGGTTAATTAGAAAATACTCGCCAACGTCTGTTGAGAAAAATTACTTTTATACAAAAC
>JAFMTC010003642.1:0-26179 GCA_018845635.1 Nicrophorus orbicollis | reverse complement strand
GTGTTTCCGTTTTGTATACGACTTGATTAACAAAAGTCCATTTTGTGGCTTGTTTGTCGGGGAGTGTATGGGTGTGTGTGTACGTGTGCACTTGTCTGTATATACGTATAGGTATGTACGTGCGTTTGTGTGCAGCATGCAGCTTACAAACGCAGCGATGCTCGAAACGGTAAGGCCTTTCTGGCTCACTCGGCCGAGCAGGAACAGGATCCACTGCATCTGGACTCTCTCCCTCACTATATATGTATGTGTGTACCATATAGACAACCACAATCTCAATGGCAGGATTCAAAGGACACGTATGTACGAGGTCCGCATCGCATTCCGCGATCAACAATAGGTCATAGTTCATATATTGTGCATAATTAATATTGAATGGGACTTACCGACACATACATGTGTCGCTAAATTGAGTCCACATCAAACGCAACCGCATTCGATGCATAACTAATGCACGGTACTTAATATATTGCAGACCCAATCGTCGGCGATTATTAAATATAATCTATCCATCGGCTGTAACAGCGCACCAATCCATCAACTCTACCATTTGCAACTAGATACCCTAACCGAAGCGATACCAGTAACAATCATAATTACTATCGTAATTACCATAATATCAGAAGACAAGTACTGCAATTGTAGATAATTGGAGGCATTTGTTTCACTGACGTCCGCATCTTTGAAAAATATGAACCAATTATATCTACTTTTATAGACTAAATCATTCCTAAACTGACATCTAACCAAATTGTTACCAGAATCAATGAGAATTATCATAATACTATGAGCAAACAAGCACTATAATTATAACAAATTCTGGTTTCATAATCCCATAAACTGCATAATTATTACATCACAACAATAATATATAAGACAATGTTTTTGTTCAAATCATATTTAACTGATTTTTTAAAACAAATAGTTTACATCTTCGAAAAGTTATAGCAAACCCTAATTCCATCTACTACTTCATTTAGAACGAAATATCATAATTACCATTACCATAACAACAGAATAAGATAATAAAATAGATGTCCTAGGAAGTTATTAGGAACGCCGAGGAAGATTTGTTTATCCCGATGCAGTCGGGAATTTGATATAGTCGGGCTAACGGATGTCGGGAATTCGATATAGTCGGGCTAATGGATGTCGGGATAACGGATGTCGGGAATTAGATACAGTCGGGAAAACGAATGACGGGACTTCAATACAGTCGGGCTAACGGATGTCGGGCTAATGATTGCAGGGCAAATGAAGTAGACCCGTTCTTCTGTTGATGCAGACTATTATAAATATAATTATAATAGTTGGACACAACAATTAACATTAGATAATTGAAAACTGAGAACAAGTAAAAACAGAACACAAGATATACAGAATAGTGAAAAACGGATTAAAAAGAATCGGTTATAACACAATTTAAGGAATTTTAACAAAAATGCAATTAAAAATTGTTAACCTTAACTAACATGGACCATACCTTCACTTGTCATCTAGTTTTTTTGTCCATTTGTATAGATTTCTGTATTTGGAAAAGAAATTAACTGTTATAAACGATATATATTCTGTTTTAACAGTATTTTTATTTTCGCTGTTTTCTTACGACTTGTTCTTAGTTCTACTGTTGCCTATTTAACGTAATGCTATAAAGATATGTCTCATCAAAATTACAATAACATTTCATATATTTTATGTAATGCTAAAAAGTGATTCCAATCTCCAATTCTATAAATTGCACTTTATTAATAACCAAATATCTAATTTAAGTTTTTCAACAAATAAACATAATTACTATAATCATAACAATATAAACTGCAATGCCATTAGATAATTGAAAGTATTTGTTTCACGGAATGCTGAAAAGTTATGAGAACGTCCGTGCCCGTCTTTCCTGCATTCATCCGGGGACAAGACGTGTATTCCTGAAACGACTGAAATTTTCTAATTTGAAAGCTGAAACTTCCGAAGTTTCATAATTTCATGGAATTCCGGTCGTCCGTGGACGAAAATCAATAGATTCTTTCATTAAGATTTGCTCGGAGTTTAATTCAATCGCCCAATATATGGGCGAGTTCGAATAACATTCCACAAATAAGAATTCCCAATTTTGTTTTTCACAATTTATGATAAACAATTCATGATTCAAACAATTTTACATGCATATTTTAGAAGTCATTATTGTTACAATATATATAATATTTCATAATTTTTTTAATAAGAATTGAAAAAAAAAATTGACATTCCTGCAAAAGGCTATAGACCATAAGTCTTACTGTTATATAATAGTTTAAACAAATGTATTAGATAAGGGGAGAACAACAATCTCAAACGATTTTATTAAGTTAATAATAGAAATTGTAGACAATCCAATTAGTGAAATGAGAAGTAAGTTTCTAAGTTCTGTTATTTGTGAAAAGTGCAGACATTTGTCTCCTACAAATATACACAACCCTTGTTTCAGTATTTGCCTGTTTGCTTAACAAATATTCCCTTGATTATACAGATTTTTGTTTGGTGAAATTTGGCCAAACTTTGGCGCAACTAACTTTTGGGTCAGCGGTCTCGGAACTACAACCCCCGGGCCACTGCTACTCGCAAATCATTCCAGAAAAAAAGAAGAAGCAGTCTCATCAAAATACGAAATAATCGAGTGAACGCACTTTCCCCCTATTGCTATTATGTTTTTTTCTCTCTCTTTGATGCAGTCACCACTTAAATGCGAATTATGTAAGGGATGAAACGACATGTTTACTTAACTGCAGCAAATAATAATGGGGCACATAATGCCAATGCGCGAGTGAAACGTTATGAATAAATTAGTCGGAAAGTTTCCAAGGAAAATTCTCGAGTAGTTTAATGTTTGAAGAAACGATCAAACATTACCATAAGTTACTTAAATGCGATGCTTGTGCACTAAATGGCTAATTTAATTGCACTTCAAAGTCGAGTTTATTTTTATATATTTTTTTTAATTAAATCGCGTTCTCAGTAATTTCGAGTTTGTTCAGTTGAGAAAAAGAAATGTTTATTAATTACTCTTTCTTTATTTTTTTTCCTGGTGTGTTTATATTCGCATTTGCATCCGCTTCCTTGATTTTAAGTTTTCCCTTTGTAATTTAACTACCATTATTCTTTTTAAAGTCTTGGGAATCTTAAAACTTAGAGTCAATTTGTATGCTACTTAGACGTGAGTTTATGTTTTCAGGGCATATTTTTTACAATCGAAAGGTTTTTTGATTTGGAAATTATAAAATTCTTTGAAAATAATCCAAATAAATTGATTAATTTCAATAATTTGTTTTGAAATGTTCGGAATATGCGTATTTATCTACACTTTTTCCCATGTTTGAAAGGTGTTTAAAGAGTACTTCTTGATTATGTTTACGATGAATTAATTTTTCTTTGAGAAAATTTAGTTTTTTAATTTAATTAAAACACATTGTTTTATAATTTCCCATTTTTGAAAGCAGCTTTAAGAAAACTTTTGAATTGATCTTGATATTTTTTTTATAAAATTTTATTCATGAAATAAATATAAAATTATCAACAATTCCAAATTATTTAAAAGTATTTTAATGAAACTTTATCATTGTTTTCCTTATAAAATTATCAATTTTCATAATTTTCCATTTTCTGCTTCAAGAAAAGTTTTATTTGATAAATTTGATTTTTTTTTATACATAAAACTTCAATTGAATATTCGATTTAATTGAAATTTTTCAAACTTTTAATTATTATTTTTTCGTTTTTTGTTGTATCGTTACATATTTATGGTCACTAAAATTTCCAAAAGCGACCCTTTATTCAATCGGAAATAATAGAAACAGTTCCCTTTTACACTACACACACTCACAAAAGTCCCATAAACTGCATTCCAAAAAAATATTTCATACATCCAATTGTGATATTTTCTATATACATACACAAAATGTTTGTTATTGACTTTTATTCAGTTGATTTGACACAATAAACATGTCCAGGCAACAATAATAAACTAATAACAACGCTTTCATGTTTGTTTCCAAATATTGAAGCAGTCACGTTACGAGGAAATTCGTAAAATTTCGTACAAAATAAATAAAAATTTCAACCCCCACCCCCTCCAAAAAAAAAACAACCATCACCCAGCAAATATTTCCCACTCGTAGGTGTTAAATTCCGACGTGAATAACAGCTTCCCCACCGTTCGAAATTAAACTCTCGTAAATTTGCTTCCATATTTAGTTGCAGCCACTATTCATATAAATATTTTATTTATTGTTCTCCTGTTTTATTTTTCCAACATTATATGTATAAATTTTTGTATTACTTTCTGTTTCTCGTTGAAATGCAGTTTCAGGCACGCACACACATATTTTTTGTTGTACTTGTTGGATACGTCACAATGGAAATTGGACACGGGGAATGAATGTATGCATATGTTAAAAGGCATTGCAATTTATGGCGCATATATGTGTAGAGCGCATATGCGTTTGTGTGTGTATATTTATATTCATATATGAAAAACTAAATAAAAAAAAAGAGCGGAACTGTAGCAAATATATCTCGAAATGTAATATTCCACGTGAAATATGTGGGTGTATCGAATATTAAATATTCTATTTGATGTAAACTTAATATAGGTATAATAAAACTTTTGTATAAATAGAAATATTACGTAGTAAAAGTTCATACAATTATAATTGATTTGTTATATGTTATACACGCTATACGAACGCTCTTTATACTGAATTTCGTTATAACGGCCATCTTCAATTACACGTTTTCGATTTACGGCCTAAAATGTTTTGCTATAACGGCAAAAGAAACTTTTTTCGAAGTCGATATGTCTACATGTTGCCAATCTTGCGCTATAATTGATTCGTTATACGGCATTTCGCTTTGCGGCCACGTTTCGAGGAACGTATCTAAGCGAGGTATGGGTGCATTTGAAATTTCTTTTGTAAAAATATTTTATTTAGTTTTTGTCAAGTCTAACATTGCTATGAGGATTCTAGTCGAAAAGTCTAAGAATCATAGGTGGTCATGGTATATTACCAACAGAAGTCACGAGGATCTTAAAGTGAAACAATGGATGAAGCCATTATAAAGCAGATACCAAAATACGTTAGAAAAACATATAAACGATTTAGCTATCAATATTATTGATAACAGTTTAAAAACTTACCAATTGAAACGATGCAAAATGTCAAAAATTCTATTAACATCTGTCACCAAAATTATCAATTTCAAGGTATATTATTTTGGATCATCACCAAACGATTTAGCTATCAATATTATTGATAACAGTTTAACAACTCACCAATTGAAACGATGTAAAATGTCAAAAATTCTATTAACATCTGTCACCAAAATTATCAATTTCAAAGTATATTATTTTGGATCATCACCAAACGATTTAGCTATCAATATTATTGATAACAGTTTCAAAACTCACCAATTGAAACGATGCAAAATGTCAAGAATTCTATTAACATCTGACACCAAAATAATCAATTTCAAAGTATATTATTTTGGATCATCACCAAACGATTTAGCTATCTATATTATTGATAACAGTTTAACAACTCACGAATTGAAACAATGCAAAATGTCAAAAATTCTATTGACATCTGTCTCCAAAATTTGAATTTCATAGTATATTGTTCCGTCAAAATTAGTTTGGATCATCACGAAATATACTAATAAAGAAATCATATTTTTGTGTTGTAGTGTACGTAACTTTATACCAAAATCTGAATATTGTTTTGATGCGCGAAAAAATTGTTGTTTATGAAAAGTACACGTACAAGGATATGAATAGAAATGTAATTGAATACGTGGGAATTCGCAAGCTGAATTTATTATTTATTAGCTGTCGAAGATGATTGGAATAGCTCGGAGGTTTTGCGTCTTGGAAGTCGATGGAATTCCGATCCAATTAAACCCATTGCATTTCGATGAATGCAAATACGAGCATGCAATGCAATTTTTCCGGTGCGACGTGTTATTTTATACAAATCAATTTTCCTGGGGACATTCGAAACCGTGACTATTAAACATGCTAGGAAAACGCATTCCCAATAAATTTCCAATTACCAACCGACATCCTCGAATAACACGTCCTCCGCAGCGCTGCGTGCGTTTTCCTCACGTCAAAAGAAGCGACTGAAAAAAAAAAGAAAAGCGAGAGGAAAAAGTATAAAATTGCAGAAGGATTCACAATAAACTGGGTAACGTTAATAAATGGAGGTACCCATAAATTCGCGTGGAAATATGAAAATATCCTCGCTGCACGGCGCACATCCATCAAGGCAACCCTCGCCGTTTTACCCGGCAAATCCTTCAGCGCAATGGAAACTTCTGTATCCTCAACATTGATCTCTGCAATCCTCTTGGCCACTTACGATTTTTTTCCAAACCTTCCCAGAAACCCCTTTCCTACTGTTTGATCTACGACAAAAGAAAAGGGAATTCTCGCCTTTATATATATATATATATATATATATATATATATATATATATATATATATATATATATATATATATACGAATGTGTATATATAAGTATATACGGTATTATACGCGTTAAACTCCGTTACAGAGTTCCAAGTTTTAAACCAGATGAAGCAGCAAACTTTGCACAATTCGCAACTGAAATTTATTGCAATTCTAGCCTGCAGTCTGGCAAGGAGGAGATGGCAGCCAACTTCATTTTCGCTTCGCTAAATTTCCACTCTATTTATATTTACCAAAAAAAATAAAATTCGCCTGAAGACACCTTCATATTCCCCGAAACTAAATTTCCTTAACATCGTCGTCTGCATGTTCTACTTGCTACTAATTACCTCTTCTATTTCATTATCTTTGATGTTAGTTTATTACTTGCAATTTTATTACGTTGTTTTCATATCCATTATGTTTTTTTTTTATTTTCAGGAATTTCTAACAAACTTTTAGTTTTTTCAATTTAAATTAACAAAATTTCATGCAAATCTTCATACTTGTATATCTTCTTGCAAATATATGTTGGGTTTTATAACTAAGTCAAGGATTGGTGCCTTTTTGTAGCAAAGAGCCAATTTTAAGATATTGTATTGTCAATTCAATTAAAATTAACAAAATTTCATGCAAATCTTCATACTTGTATCTTCTTGCAAATATGTATTGAGTTTTATAACTAAGTCATGGATCGGCACCTTAATAGTACCAAAGAGCCACTTTTAAGGAATTGCTTGAATTTACACTCCAAAATACTATTACAAGAGCCGCAAATTCTTATCAACATTAATAACATTTTTTTAGTATATTTCAGTTGCTAATCCATTAAACTATTACATAATTCTTAGTAATTACACAATAGCCACAAAATATAAATAACTTTTGTTCACTTTTTGTAATAATACTTTGGTAAAATATATATTTTCGTTTCACAGTTGTGTTCGTTCTAGAAAGAATGGCTTGAGGTTATATTTTAAGTGTATTATTTTTGCTGATTGACGGAGTGAAAAAGGGATCTTTTTTTTTTTCATTTCTTTGGTTAGATCGATTGAAATAGAAGTGGAGATTTACATAAGGAACAGATAAATCAGGACACTGGCTCTTACGTCCTTTTATCTATTTTTTTGTACTTCCAACATTGACAAATGGTACGTAGATTTTTACGTTCTTCGTATGTATGTGCCAGTATGTGATTTTTTTGTATCTTAGAGTTAACCTCATTTTTTTTAACTATTATGCAATGATTTCTGTCAAAATTAATAAATTTTGTATAAAGAAAAACTACAATGCTAGTTAAAAATGGGGATTCATTTTACAGAAAATATTTCATGTTAAATACAAAAAATCGGTATTTCAGTGTAAAGATGAAAGAGGATGAGACGGCTTTTAAAGTTTAAAGCAAGCTGAAAAAGGCGACAGCATAATAAGTAGGCGAAATGCATATATCATTGTGTATCGTTTTTATGTTTTCCACATATTTTTCCTCCCTCCAACCCTTCGCGCTCGAGCGTGTTATTTGCATACACTTTTTGCCGACGTTTAATGAAATATTGAAGGCAACCCTTGAAGCACTGGAAAATATGTTCTCCGATACAAGGAAAAAGAAGCAAGAGGAGAAGAAGAAAAAATGCAAGGAAAGTGTGTTTAATATATAATTTAGGTGGATTCGTGCCGGAGACGTGTTAAATAAACAAACATTGAGAACGGGGGACATGAGAAGAATCGTAAATGGATTTCGATCCTTCGTCGAAACTAATCTGATGCTTAATATATTCAGGGGCATGCGAAAAGTGTCCGTATTTATGGAATAATCGCGTTCGATGATCGCCGGAAAACTGGAACTGAGGGCATTACCGAACAAATGAGACCATAGACATGCGAGGTCAGGTATACAAGCTTTTATCCTAAATACGGAAAGTGGAAACGAAAAAATGGTATGTTTATGTATGAAAAGCGAGAGAAAGAAAGAAAGAGAGAGAGAGAAAAATGTATGTGAAAGGGAACAGCGGAGGAGGACAAATTGAAAGCGGATTATCTGGATGAAGCCACGGATTGGGTTTCAATTTTGGTTATCAGGCATATTACGGATATAATCTTTATTAAATCTTTAATGGAATGTTTGTTATGTCATTTAACGTATAAAATGGAATATTATCGATTTAATATAACCGTGTCAGTTTACCAAATATTACAAAAACATAAGAGAGGTTCAAAAATTCAATAGAATATAACTGGTATTTTACTAATTAAATAAATTAAACTTTACATATATAAAGAGTTAATTATAACAGGTATTGTTATAACAATTATAAAAATAGATTGATTATAATAAACAATTGGATTAAATTTACAAATTAATGCAGTAATGCACGTTTTTTTAATTACTTCTTTTCTTCAACTGAGGATATTGATTTTTCGCACGTTAAATTTTCGTTTCTTCAAATTTGACAGCGAATTACAGCCAAACGACTTAAGACACAGCAATAAATAAATATTCGTTACATTCCTCAACTATCCTAGTTTCATGAGCATCTTTTATATCAAGCCTATCTATTATAGTTTTCGAGAAAATCGATAAAACATGAAGACACTGCTTTTTTCGCATGTTAATTTTTCGTTTCTTCAACTTTGACAGCGAATTACAGCCAAACGGCTCAAGACACAGTAATCAATTAACATGCGTTGCATTCCTCAACTATCCAGCTTTGATATACATATTTAGGATCAGTTCTATCTATAACAGTTTTCGAGAAAATCAATAAAATGTGAAGATACTGCTTTTTCGCACGTAAATTTTTCGTTTCTTCAATTTTGGCAGCGAATTACAGCCAAAAGGCTCAAGACACAGTAATCAATTAACATGCGTTGCATTCCTCAACTATCCAGCCTTCATATGCATATCTAGGATCTGTTCTATCTATAACAGTTTTCCAAAAATTCGCTAAAACGTGAAGACTGCTTTTCGCGCGTTAATTTTTCGTTTCTTCAATTTTGACAGCGAATTACAGCCAAACGGCTCAAGGCACAGCGATAAATGAATATGCGTTACATTCCTCGGTTATCCTAGTTTCATAAGCATGTTTTATATCCACTCTATCTATTATAGTTTTTGAGAAAATCACCAAAACGTGAAGACGCTGCTTTTTCGTAAGTTAATTTTTCGTTTCTAATAATGTGACAGCGAATTACAGCCAAACGGCTCAAGACACAGTAATAAATGAATATGCATTACATTCCTCAACTATCCTAGTTTCATATGCATGTTTTATATCCACTCTATCTATTATAGTTTTCGAGAAAATCGCTAAAACGTGAAGACGCTGCTTTTTCGCACGTTAATTTTTTGTTTCTTCAACTTTGACAGCGAATTGTAGCCAAACGACTCCAGATACAGAAATAAATGAATATGCGTTACATTCCTCAACTATCCTAGTTTCATAAACATCTTTCGCATTAGTTCTATCTAATATGGTTTTCGAGAAATTCGCTAAAACGTGAAGACACTGCTTTTTCGCACGTTCATTTCGTTTCTTCAAATTTGACAGCGAATTACAGCCAAACGGCTCAAGACGCAGTAATAAATTAACATGCGTTGGATTCCCCAACTATCCAGCTTTTGTATGCATATTTAGAATCTATTGTATCTAAAACAGTTTTCGAGAAAATCGCTAATATGTGAGGACACTGCTACACATTTTCTTATAAAGATGAATGTTTGATGTATGTTTCAAAGCAAATAAACCGTAATTATATGTTTTGTCATTGCTTCTAATCGAGACATCATTCCCAAGAAGATCTTATTGGAGCCTAGACCGCTTAAAGCAAGCAGTAAAGTTGAATGTTATATACTTGTTTATGCGACGAATAAAACGTTTACTGTCTTGTCTTGATGGAAGAGGCTGGTTGCATGTATCACTTAAGAATTAAATTATCGAATATAAAAGTGTTGTGTATCGTTAACATTTAACAATATTTCAATTACGTTTAGTGTATTTTAAACAATAATATTTGTATTGTTTGAATCTTCAAAAGTTGTTAATTGTTAATAATAATAATTATTATTACACAATTATAAAAAGTAAATACAAAGCAAATTTAAAGCTATGCTATGCTTTTTGTCCTTTGATTTTAATTATATATTTTTTTAACAATTAACAAAAAATTAAAAAAAATGCAGATTAGCTAAATTAAAAATTACCTGAAGGGCATATGTATATATATATAAAGATTAAGGTTCAATAAGAACTTGTGTTGTTACGAAGATCCTTTCACCATTGAAACAAGTAGAGCCATATTTCAAGCATATTACATGACAAGTTAAACAATTGATGTTTCTTTCGCTTCGGAATGGCGTGTATGGCTTTCTTCGTGGAACAATGGGAGCCGGAGGACGGTCATAATTCTTGACTAAACTTAATTTGATTACCTTGTAACCGTTCCTGCTACCTCTTCCTCCACGAGATGTTTGACCTTAATTATGTTTGACTGCTGGATACGCAGGGATACGATATTTACTATGTGTAGTTGCCGTTTAATTTTTGGCCTGCTGCAATTTCAGACGTCACGTCCTCCCAGGACCCAGACCCTCCGACGTCCCGGACGTTTTGAAAAATTGTAATTGCTTTATCTTGTTAAAATGAATTGGCCACTTGAGATTTTTTACGTGAGAAGATTTATAAAGTGGAATTATATCTCTTCCCTCTTTCGCTCTTTCTCTTTATGTGTGTGTGTGTTTATATATATATATATGTATATGTATAGATATACATATAGATGTGAAAATGTGTGTGTTTTCAGACGGAGGTCTCCTCTGGTTTGCTTTTACTCTCTTCCGGATCCCCCAACCATCCACCTAAACCCTCCTCACTCTCTCCATCTCTCTCTCTCTGCTCCCTCTACCCACTTCGACTCACTATCTTTTTACCCAGTTTGTTTCGCTTAACTGATCGCCGTTTAACCGACGAACTTTCTGACAAATTTCTTATTGAACGATGTACATAAACTTTTGCTCCAACAGCCGCGGGATCTCCTCATCCAGCGGCTGCAGAAATCCTTAATCCAATCCCGGCGACATCTTAAAAACTATTTCCGCTTATGTTACTTCCGGCCGGTTCGTCGATAGCGGCGCGACCTCTCCCACGCCCTTTTATCTCGAATTGAATTTTTAGAGGGAACGCAATTTGCATAAACAAAGAATAAAAAATGACGGTATACACGCGATGTTTACATCGAGAGTATTGATCGGATCTGCACTTCCTCTTGACGTTTTCTTCGGCTCTGCTTGATAGACTTGTAAAAGGAGACGGAAAGGATTCGCACTTACTTGACTTCGATTATCCTTGATATTAAAAGGAAATCTTAATTGAAAGTAAGTTTCCTATTACTATTGTAGTTTTGGAAGTCTTCAATTAGTAACTTTTATCATTGCAATCAGGAAATTACAAGAGTTCGACCTCAGTAAAACATAATAAACATAATAAGATCAGGGACCTCTTAACAGTATTAAGGAAAGTCATCATTTCGTATTGTTTTTAGTAATACCACCAATCACTAAATTATTTCGTTATGCGAAATTTCGTTCTCAGAGGCAATAATATTATGGTCAGAATTTAACTCCGATCGCTTCATAGTAATACTTGTTATGGAAAGTTGTCTATTAGTTACTTATGGTTTATATAAATATCAATTTTCACTTCAAATGAATGAACCTAATTAATGAAATTAAGGAAAACTGTGAAAAAAAAACACTAATCACTTAATAATAACACAGTAGATTAGAATAATTTCACATAAAAAACGATTTCAATGTGTTTTTTAAATCTTTCATTTCATTTCTAACATTGTTTTTATTAGAGAAACTTCATTCATATAGTGTTTATTTTCAATTTTCATTAATTTAGTGTTTATTTTCAATTTTCATTCAATACATTTTTAACATATTTTTAATAAACATTTCTATTGATTGAGATAACTTAATTTCTTAGTTCTTTGATATTTTTTAGTATAATTTCTGGTAATATTTTCTAAGTTCAATATTTCATTGTGCAGAAAGACTTCAGTCTATGCTATATAGATTTTATATTTTTTAAGTATTAACTATTTAAAACTTTTAAAGAATTATTATAATATAAATGTAATACAAATCCAATAAGAAAAAATACGTTTTGATTCAAATGCAAATTGCATTTTCCATTTTCGCTTCATAAATGTTCTTTAGAAATTCAGCAAGCCACGTGTAGTGTAATTTGAGCTTTAAGTGGGACTTGTTTGCTTGTCACTCAACAGGCGCGAAATGAGATTTAGCGATTTGTCAGGACACGCAGTCACCGAACTGTTGTGAAGACCGTCATTTCCTTCGTTGAAGGATCGAGTAAACATTTCAATTAGATACAACATGATGTTGTTTGGAAACATAGCATCAATGTTCAATGTTTATTTTATAAATTTGTTGATCATTATTTAATCTTATTTGTAGTTTGTGAATTGTCTGCTAATTATACTGATTATTTAAAGTTACTAATTTTGTGAAAACATTCATAAATTCTAATTTACTTATGTTTAGTTCACTAAGTGTATTAAAGTTTATTGTCATTTAAATTACATAGAGACAAATTGTTAATTTTAAATTTGAATTTAACAATTAATTTATATTACTTTTATATGAATCGAGTAAACATTTTAATTAGATACAACATTATGTTGTTCAGAAACAAAGCATTATTTCATCTTGAAAACTTGAAAATAAACCGTGTTTTCCGCTCTATATAATGAAATCTATGTTTGTGTCATTTATTTTTCTTCCTCGATTAGTGCGGTTTCAAATAGTCCGAGATATTGATTTAATTTGTATGAGGTATTGCTGTACTTCATTATGTTAAATGTTTAATTTCTCATGTTATGAAAGTGAGTTCCAATCATGAAATATTTCTGTGAACAATATTTTGATATCAATAACCAATTGTGTTGTAGTAGCAACATAGGGTTTATACTAAATATACTTTGAAATATTATTTGAGCTCGGAATATGGTACATTAAACTTTACGATGCATAATTTCAAAGCTGCTATAAAATAAATCATAAAAAACCATGAAATTTTGCTTTACTACAAAACGGTCGAATAAACTATAGATCCATGGAACAACAACTAAATCGTACTTTTATAAGTATTTATAGCGCAATAATAAAATATTATAAAAATAAAATATAATAATAAAGCGAAGCTGAGTTAAAAAATACGAAGAGAAAAGAACTCGTCCTCGTTACTTGTGTATATTTATGTATATGCAAAAGGGAGAGATAAATTTGATTAAGTTCATTAAATAAATCTTTCTTTATTGTCCTGCAATGGTCCTGGATAACGAATGTGTGCCATATTGCCCCATCCTCGTAGCCAGTTCTTTCCGCGACGCCACTTGCTTATGATGTTCGCAATTAGAAAATGCAAATCGCCCATCTTTCTCTCCCCCATTTCGCCCTTCCGCATCGTCCTTATAAATTATGTCTTCGCGACTTTTCCGTCAGTTCGGATGGTTCGTATAAATGGCCTTAACGGCCTCGTAAAGGGACAAGTCTCGCGAAAAACGGGAGGACACTAAATCTCCTTAGTATTTATTGCTTCCGGAGTGAAATATCTACTGGCAAATAGAATAAACGGATAGCCAGAATCAAGTACAAATCAAAGAAAAACACTCAAATTGTATCATCAATTTTCATCGAAGACAAGGAATCGACACAATGATTTCATTTGTTCCCTGCAACTTTTCTTTACATTTTATGTAGTATTTTTGTCTAAAGTTGTTATTTAATAATTATCATAAACAAAATTTATAATATTTCCTATAAAAATAATTCATTAATCTCATAATTGATTAATTACTTTGTTTTCAATTAAAATATGCTAAAAAATGATAACTATATTTATCTTTGAAAAAAAGTACAATAAATTGAACTAAAAATAACTATATTATTTTAAAAAAAGGAAACATTTATAAATTCTGTTAAATTTTTATACAACTTTTTACAAGTTATTAATAATAAACCAATTAAGTACCAATTTTGTGTTGTTCTCATTTGTTATTGAAGAAAGTCTTATAATTTATCTTTTAAATCCAAGAGATGGAAGTAAATCAGGATTTAAGCAAAGTTTTCATTCTAAAAATATATGATACAAAAATGTATACTAAGTGAATGCAAAGATTATACAAGTACAATGACTTAATGTTGAGGATTTGTTTAAGGGCAAAGCGAAAAAGTGTTATAAATAGTAGGTAATAACAATTTGTCAGGAAGCGGAAAAAGTTTAACATAAATAAGCTAAATCTAAATTGCGATTTTTAAGGATTTAAAAGTTTCGTTTCCGTCTTTTTTTTCCATCGCCTATCACGAAACTCGAGTCGGAGATTTTAGAACTTTCATTGCGTCTAATTTATAAGCGCCACTTAATTTGAACTGTCGCATCTCCGTTTCGGTGGGATTTGCGGGACTAAATCACCTGTATTGCGGAATCGTCCTCCTTGATCCTCGCACAACTCACGAGGAATATGTTCCCAAGGATTATTGATTTCTCAGCTAAACGCAAGCTCAAAAGATATCTCCGAAGCGGAATCTCCTGGTAATAGGAGACAAAAATTGGGGCTAGAAGAGGGAGGAGGGGAAACTGAAAATAAACAGGATCCTGGGGGGCCGACAACTTTGCCCAGAACGCATAAAACTTTTGTTTTATTTTACGAGCAGCAAATAGGAAATATGCGAATGTTTTATATTTCCTCTTTTGCTTCCAGCACGACGATAACAATAATAATCGTAAAAAAAATATATGTATGTATGCGGGGGGGACGAACATTTTCGGTGGGAATCTCGATCCTCCGTATCGCCGCTCGCAATCAAATTACTCGGGGATCGGCGTTTGCAAAAAGCCGAGGTGGAATTATAATTCTAATTTTAGTAATTAGTTTCCCTCTAAATAACTTAACCGTGGCTTTGCCGGAGAGCTTAATCTCGATTCCGAAAGCTTACGAGGCTCAGGAAAACAATATTAATTAAAGTAGGGTGAGAGCGAGAGTGAGGGTGAGGGTGAGAGGAGGAGATTACTAATAATAGTTGTGTGTTCTGAAATTAATTCCTCAACGGATTTAATGGGCTCATCTTGTTTTATACTACTATTTTTTTCCTTTCTTATCCGTTTCCAGGATGCTGATCGTTTGGTGGAGCTTCCTGCTGATGGCAGGGCTACTGCAGAACGCCAGTCCAGGTCCTGCTTGCAGGATAAGCGAGTTTCCATGTCGTAACGGTCGTTGCGTCCGTCTAAATGGTTACTGCGACGGACTCGATGATTGTGGCGATCTCTCGGATGAACCACCTTATTGCACAGGTAAGAACCATTGACCATTAAGCTTACACGCAATTGCTTTCACCCCTGTGATTTTTCCAAATTCTTTACACTTCCATTTTACTTCATTCATTTTCATTAACAGGTAGATGTACATTTCTACGGAAATCCATATATTTATCGAATAATTACATGTTCATCTATAGTTATTAGTTTTCCAAAAAAAAATGTATCTCTAAGTATCTCCAACTTAAACAATTGAAGACAAAAAAAGTGAAACTAATTATATTTGTTGTAATCATCATGCAATTTTACTTTTTCGGTGTCCCAAGTGACTTAAGCAACTGACGATATACAAAAGTGTGTCTAATTATATTTGTTGTAATTTCTATACAAATTTACTACTTTGTATACTTAAACTATCGAAGACACAAAAAAAGTGTGCAAGACTAAATAAATTTGTTGTAAATGTCATACATTTTTTAAAATTTGTGTCCCCAAGTGACTTAAGCAACTTAAGACAAAAAAAAAGTGTGTCTAATTATCTTTATTGTAATTGCTATACAAGTTTACTTCTTTGTGTACTTAAACTATCAAAGACACAAGAAAGTGTGCAAGTGTAAATACATTTGTTATAAATATCATACATTTTTTAAAAATGTGTGTCCCCAAGTGACTTAAGCAACTGAAGACACAAGAAAGTGTGCATGTCTAAATACATTTGTTGTAAATGTCATACATTTTTTAAATATTTTTATCCCCAAGTGACTTAAGCAACTGAAGAGACTAGAAAGTGTGTCTAATTATCTTTATTGTAATTGCTATACAAGTTTACTACTTTTTGTACTTAAACTCTCGAAGACACAAAAAAGTTTGCAAGTCTAAATAAATTTGTTGTAAATGTCATACATTTTTTTAAAATGTATGTTCCCAAGTGACTTAAGCAACTGAAGACATAAAAATATTTGTCTAATTATCTTTGTTGTAATTGCTATACAAATTTACTACTTTGTGTACTTAAACTATCGAAGACACAAAAAAGTGTGCATGTCTAAATACATTTGTTGTAAATGTCATACATTTTTTAAATATTTGTATCCCCAAGTGACTTAAGCAACTGAAGAGACTAGAAAGTGTGTCTAATTATCTTTCTTGTAATTGCTATACATTTTGATTACTTTGTATACTTAAACAATCGAAGTCACAAATTATAAATAATATTAAATACATATTTAGTGATATCAATTTATATTGAAGGATAACAATTATATAAACAAGAACTCGACACTTTAAATTATTTTAATTTCTAATGTAATTCTTCAATTGTTGCGTGAAATGTATTGTTTGTTTGTGTTATTCATATCGTTATGATATGTCTATGAATGTAATAATCTTACATAATAAATGTTAGAATTAATTAATAGGCGATCGTTAACTGGAAGGAATTGCAAGTAAATTTTTAGTAGTAGGATATATGGGGGTAATTTATATCGCTAAAATTTTGGATGGGTTTTCAAAAGGCAATTTGGCATCTTTCCAACGGGACGTGCATTCATATTTAGAGCCCTGCACTCGCAATACCGTTGTTTATGTAATCACCTATTTTTCATTTCGAATCAATATTCCCGATTGCATTTAAATCTACTTAAATTCAACTTTGCTTCACCCTAAACTGATTCATACTATATTTTATTACTCCTATATAGTTATAATCTATGAATGTACTTAGGTAATGTATTTACTATTACTCAACTTCAGTAAACTACAAAGAAGTTGCTTTTCCATAAGATTAAATTTTCGAAATATAATGTATTTATTCAAACTTATTTTCATCGTTTTCAAATTAATTTTATGTTCTACTTTTTTGCAAAGATTTGTTTATTTTTTTTTTAAGAATTCAGTAAATATACGCTTTACCTTCCCATTTTTTCGAGCAATCTGTTTCAGTACTAAATTCTAGAAAAAAGTATTTTGAGTAAAATTTCGAAAATTTTATAATGATTTCTTAACATCTGACTACTTTCTAATATTTATTGGCCAGTTATACAAAGAAAATATAATCCTGATCATAAAACCAAACACAATAACAATAATAAAAATAAATGGTTGACCGAAGGGCTGTCGAGCATTGATCTTTCAGTACAACAAATATAATTTACAATGTAGAAACTAAATTTACAAGAAGAAGAGCTGAGGTTAACCTAAGAGTTCTCGACCATAGGTCTTTCCGCCCATCAATATAATGTACAATGTAGAAACTAAATTTACAAGAAGAATGTAAAGAAAATGTGATACAAAAAAGGCAGCCTCTGGAAAAGCAAGAAGACCTAAGGTTGACCTAAAGGTTATCGACCATAGGTCTTTCCGCCCATCAATATAATGTACAATGTAGAAACTACATTTACAAGAAGAAAGTAAAGAAAATGTGATACTAAAAAAGGCAGCCTCTGGAAAACCCTTGCTTTTCCAGAGGCATAATTAGAGGGACAATAGTTACTGGTATAGAGTTTGTCTGGGATAATTATATTTGGGAGGACCACTTATTTTCGTGGAATTATGAAATTGATATTATTAAAAATTTTCAAAAATATTATGAAGAACTCCATTCAAACGTATTTTCATTTGGATATATATTATATTATATATAGGCTGAATGACTGTAGTCAATAGTAGCAGTTGATTTCTGAGAATCTTGTTTCATTACTATTATTGTTCATTTTGTTTAGTTTTTGTCTGCTTGCGATTGTAGCAATAAATATTGATTACATAATATGAATTATATATTAATAATAATACGTAACTAAATATCATTTACTTAAGGAATACAATTTTCAAAAAATTAAATTAATTATATTGATAATCTAATTACTAATGGATAAATAAAGTCTGGTTAAGTAGGTAATTTGTTTGCGGATGTAAGAAGTTTATTAATGAATGGATGAGTGTGATTTAAATAACAGTGATTTTAGAAGTCCTTTGGGGAATGCCGTTCGTTGAAAACGGAGGTGATTATGCAAAAAGGGTCGATAATGATAATGCCGATAATTAACAAACAAGTTGGAGAACAAGGGATTTAGGTTTGGCTTATGGACCTAGAGGGGTGTCGCAGCTGCACACGGAATGGCGTTCAGCAGTGTGAAAGGGGGACGCGGTGCGGGTGCCGAAAGGAGGCTAGAGCAATGATGTTCAGTTCAAACATTGGAGATCGGCTGAAGAACAGAGCAACTGGCGTGTAGCAGTTTCGCCCAAACTCAAACACAATCCGTGTAGACAATACACACCACTCACATGTATTTACGGCACAGCTGCGGCGGTTTGTGCACATAGCAATATTTGTTGCTCTTGTGGTCGGCTTCGAGTCCCCGGAGACACCAACCGACCTTCCCGAAGCCATAGCCTGCGGTCCCGCTTTCGATATGCCCGAGAACGACTGTAATAAAGATGCATAGGCACATCCACTAACCATATTAATGGTGCTAGACTGTGAGGTGAGCAGGGCCCGAAAATAGATAACGACGTGCCTATTCGTCTCTGTCTGAAGATAGAAGGGCCCTGGAAGTGGGACCTAGGTGATATTTGGAGAGCGAACATAAAGCATTGTGGTAGTTACGGCGCGCATACATTTGCATGAAGCGCTCGTGAAAATGAAGAGAAAAGCGTCGCGACGCAATACGCCGACGAAATAACAACTGCGCTCACTTCAGCCCATCCCGTCCCGTCCCGTTTCAGGCATTCTCTCTTCCCGCAGCAACACTCCATATAGACAACTCTGTATGGAGTAACGTTTCCACACTTACACAAGCCGACGATGAAACAAACTTAATATATGATCTCCTGACGTTCGCCAGAATGTAGTTCACTTGCTCGGAACATTATCCTGAACCCAGATTATGTACGCTATCTCACACTCTAACGCTTCGTATTCCCATCATCAGGTTAGCATTTGGCGAGCTTCATCCACTGATTTCCTACAGCAATTTATCAATTTCAAGACTCATTTTATACTTTTATACAGCATCATACCTAATTTGACATGAAATTTAAATTTATTACACAGCACCTACACCTTACACATATGCAACAGGATTACAAATTACTGCATTCTACATTAAATTATCATTAAAATTTATGTTTTATTTCAAGTACAGTATGAAAGTAAGAATGGAAAGTTGTTTTTTTTATTACTTTATTACAATTGTATGAAAATATTTTTTATCTTTATTTCAATTAGTATTATCAATATTAGAATTAGGTAGAAAAACCTCGGTCAATAGCCCAAATAAATATGTTTAAATAAAATAAAAAAAACATATTATTATAAATTAGAAAATTAACTTTGTAAGCTTCAAACAATATATTTATAATTAACATTTACAATATTTTATTAAATAATCTTTACGTATTTCTCAATTCTTATTAATTAAATTTCATACATCAATGTTTTATTTCAGACTTTTCAGACATTTGCAGCAAGATATACAATATTTTATATTAATTATTTTATTACATAATCTAAAAAAAATAATAATGTTTATTGCAGCAATTACAAAAAAATTAAGAAATACAAAATCAAATTAAATCGCTTCAAATAATTGTAATATTATTAATAATTGTATTTTGGAATCAGTTTTCGAAATCTGTTGTTTACTTTGCAACTGCAGAGCTAAGCTAAAAACAACATGAAAGCCCTATTGGTTAGTTTCTTGTGTCAATGAGAAACCTGTCGTATGCAAGTAGACATGGAAGTTCGTACTAGCGGCAAGATAACAGCACAAAAGAGCAGACTGGACAATGAAGACGATGTAACCAGAAACGGTATTGTCGTGCAAATTCCAATGTTATCTTACGCTCCAACCTCATCCCCTTTTTATACTTATCCGGAGGATAAAACGTATCAATACTTATCTAAAAAACAATTTCTTTACATTTTATTAAAGATTTTTAAGCAATATTTGAAAGTACAAATTTTAAGAAATTTACAACATATATACATTATATTTACTTATTATTTAATGCCACTTTCATCAATTTCTTGTAATTTTAAACTGAAATTGTCTGAAGTGCTATTTCAATACATATTCTCTTATTTAACATCAATAATTCCATATTAGATACAGACAAGAATGTATTCTTCTTAAATAAATGTTGTTATTCCATAAGACTTTGAACTGAAACGAACAAATTTCATAAAACGTTTCATTCCAATATAATTTTCCACGCAGAGAAGTGATCATATTTTCTATTGTGGATTCATGCAATGTCAACGTTTAATTGAATGCATGCATACAAATTTAATGAAAGTTCCCAAACTGAATTACATATTATTATTAAATATAGCGATTTATCGGCGTGCCGAAAGTACGCGAAAATTTATGTAACAATTGATATTGACGTATTAATGTTACGTAAACCTTTTAGACCGGCCATTATTTCATGGTTAAAATTCAATGAAATTGATGGGCGATCCCCCAACAACCCCTCTCAGCCTGAATTAATGTCCGTCGAATTTTCTGATATTTATTTTCCACCCATGTATCATTATAATTCAATCAAACGTTTCACAGTTAATAACAAATTTATTGATTTACGTCTGTGGTATTATTTACGCAAAATTATTATTAACACTGACAAGAGTTTTTATCTTCGGAAATACATTAATTAACTCATTAGTACATCATTAATTATAACTGATTATTCAATTTTTGTGTACAAAGAAACATAATTTTGTTAAATTAATTCGAAATTTATAATATTTTTGTTGTTGATTTCCTAATAAACGTAATATTATTACATTTTCTTGGTATATTTGTAATTATGAAAAGAAATATATAATAAGTGAAATTTTAGGTAATTTCATAGTTTTTTTTAAGTATATAAATTTGAATTTTACAAATATTGAGTCTCGAAATTTCTTTTATAAAACATTAATATAAATTTATTAAATTAGAAGTGAAAAACAAATAAAAAATTAATGTATATGCATTGATTTTTAAATTTATATTCTGTGCTTTTTGCACGAAACTAATTAATGAATAATTTCTGTAATCTCAATGAATATTTTACACTTGAGAACTATCAATATTCATGTGGCATAATGAAGTATAACGGAATACAAGGCTCGGAAGTAGTGGTAGTAGGCACGTCCTGCATATAAATCCCTTTTTGCACGTAGTTAGCAGTGGAAGAAGGTGTTTGACACAAAAGTGTTTATAAGCGAATATTGCAAATTTTGCACAGTTTCAATGGGCTGCTGCTGCTGCTGCTTGAAGTCTTTGCACACAGAAGATCCTCCATCCATATTTTAACATCATTAGAGTGTTCTTTGTCACAAAAAAGAAAAAAATGTATGCATTTAAACTATATTACTGACAAAATAACGTAATTTATAGATATATTCTAATTTTGCAAGAATAATTAGTTTAGTATGAATGTGATTTATTTGCTAATTAGATTTACATATTTATGAGTTGTTGTAGCTCAGTAATGGATTTAGTATAGGCTTGAATTTTCATTCAATTAAAAAAAAAGTTTATTGTTGTGATTTTTGGAGGGCCACGTTAAAGTTGCTTTTTGCCCAAATTGAAGATTTGAAGCCCTTGTTGTTGATGAGGAAATTCACCACTGATGTAGTTTTAAAATGTGTTTTTAGTATAACGATTAGCATTGGTACCTCACCTTAATTATGTGGTGACACAAAAATTCGTTTGGGCCCTCAATAAACTTTGGGGCCCACGAAAAATATTTCTGTTGAGTTGCTTAGTTACTGACAAACGAGGTTTCTAGGACCTT
The DNA here is from genome assembly GCA_018845635.1 of Nicrophorus orbicollis. Lineage (NCBI taxonomy): Eukaryota > Metazoa > Arthropoda > Insecta > Coleoptera > Silphidae > Nicrophorus > Nicrophorus orbicollis. The sequence goes on along the minus strand of JAFMTC010003642.1, from coordinate 3,578 downwards.
AATGTATATCAAAAATTCTATTTGAATTATATAAGCGAATGTTAAGTGTGTTTCATTATTAATTATGCACTTTTCAATCTTTAACTTTAGGTAAAATCACTTAAAAAATGACGAAAATACTAAAATCTCTTTGAATATTATATAAGACAAAGTTGCATTTGATTCATTACAAGTTATTTACTTCTCAAAAACAAACATAAAATATCACGCAAATTCTGCTAATTAAAAAAATCTATATTAATTACATAAGCAAAGTGTGTTTCTGTTTCAGTCTTAGTTATTTATTTCTTAAATCTTTCATTTTAGGTAGAAACATACAACAAAAACCATGAAAATTCTATTCAAACATCTATTCAGATTATATAAGCAAATGTTATGTTTGTTTCATTATTAATTATGCATTTCTCAATCTTAAATTTTTAGTAAAATCACTTAAAAAATTACGAAAATGCTAAAATTTATTTGGATTACATAAGACAAAGTTGTATTTGTTTCAATATAAGCCATTTACTTCTCAAAAACAAAGATGAAATATCACGAAAATTCTGTTAATTAAAAAAATCTATATTAATTACATAAGCAAATTGTGTTTCTGTTTCAGTCTTAGTTATTTATTTCTTAAATCTTTCATTTTAGGTAAAAACACACATCAAAAACCATGAAAATTCTGTAAATTCAAACATCTATTCAAATGATATAAGCAAATGTTATGTTTGTTTCAGTTTGTTTAATTGTGCACTTCTCAATCTTAAATTTTAGGTAAAATCACTTAAAATATTACGAAAATGCTAAAATCTATTTGGATTACATAAGACAAACTTGTATTTGTTTCTTTATAATTTATTTACTTCTCAAAAACAAACATAAAATATCAAGAAAATTCTGCTAATTAAAAAAATCTATATTAATTACATAAGCAAATTGTGTTTCTGTTTCACACTTAGTTATTTATTTCTTAAATCTTTAATTTTAAGTAAAAACACTCATCAAAAACCATGAAAAATCTGTAAATTCAAACTTCTATTCAGATTATATAAGCAAATATTACGTTTGTTTCATTATTAATTATGCACTTCTCAATCTTAAATTTTAGGTAAAATCACTTAAAATATGACGAAAATGCTAAAATTTATTTGGATTACATAAGACAAAGTTGTATTTGTTTCATTATAAGTTATTTACTTCTCAAAAACAAACATAAAATATCACGAAAATTCTGTTAATTAAAAAAAATCTATATTAATTACATAAACAAATTGTGTTTTTGTTTCACACTTAGTTATTTATTTCTTAAATCTTTCATTTTAGGTAAAAACACACATCAAAAACAATGAAAATTCTGTAAATTCAAACATCTATTCAGTTTATATAAACAAATGTTATGTTTGTTTCATTATTAATTATGTATTTCTCAATCTTTAATTTTATGTAATATTATTTCAAAAATCACGAATGTGCAAACATCTTAGATAATATAATAAATTGTTGCATTTGATTCATTATTAGTTATTTTTAAGGAGTGTTTTGATACACTTTTTTATTAACATTTATTTCCAATTTGAAAAGAGAAAACCAGAAAATCTCAGGAAAATATACTACTAATAATCAAACTAATTATATTCAATAATACAATTAATTAAAGTTCGTGTTATTAGCGAAATTGAAAAATTCCTCCTCCCCGCATAATCAACCGTAATGAACGAGCATTTACAGAATGAAAACCAAAATGGAAAAAAAATAGATTGTACGCTTTTAATTGAATTCTGTAATATTTAATTCGCGGATACAGCAGGAGACCATTAATGTAGTTCTCAATTAAAATATAAAACCGAAATGGCCGCGTTAATAATATTTCCGCTACTAATTAAATTTGCCAAATTTCCAAATATATTACATCCACGAAACGCAATCAATGCGAACGCACGCGTAACCAATGTCCTCCGAAATCGAATTTGCGAACGGCGTAGCAATCGCAAATTAATTAAACTGAATAAATGCATGTACAAATACGTATACAAACCCCATGTAATACATATTAAAGATGAACAAAAAAAAACGACAGAGAGTGTTTATTTGTATACAGTGTATTCAATTGTTTGAATGGAATTGGATGTTTAATAAAGATGACAATGTTGTGCACTTGGATGATGTTAGGAAGTCGATGGAAGATTATTGAATGTGTAGTTTCAGTGACAATTATAAGTAATTTAACAATAACTTTACTAACCAATTGTAGTCATAAGGCTAAGTGGTACTCTGTTGTTCGTTAGCTTCCTTAACTAAGTGTACGTTATTCGGTATCTTTCATACGTAAGACTATCTTCTTCATTAGCTTCCTTAACTACAACTATGATAGTTGGTAGCTTTTTAAATTAAGGTTATCATTTTCATTAGCTACCCTAACTAAGACTATGTTATTCCGTAGCTTTCACACTTAAGACTATCTTCGTCATTAGCTTCTTTAACTAAGCCTATGTTCTTCAGTTGATATCTCACTTAAAACTAACTTCTTAGTTATTTTCCTAAAAGAACACTAATTATAATAACATATAATAAGTATAAAATAATGTAATTTAAAGAGATTATTGCTCTTAAGGTGTTGATCTTTCGTTGCCCACATAATTCGTTAATCCAAAACGGTCCATGTTAAATTTGTACTAAGCATTGGAATGCTAAGTTTAATGCTTGTACTTAACAGCAAAAAGACTTAAGTCGATGGCCCTTTGGTCACATTTTTTCTTCCTAAATGTATAAATTTAGGGATTTTTATAGAAAATGAATGAATAATGCAAAATTCGTTACAGAATTTGTTTTTTCAATTAGCAAGTATTTTTACAACTTACTTGATTTTAAGTGATTTTAATAAATAACATCTACATAACAAATTATTTGCAGACATATTTATTTCCATATTAACTTTCATTTATTTTATATATAATAGAGCAAATAACAAAAATATGATACAATATAACTATAATGTAATATTTCTGAAGATAATCATGTTTTTGAACTAATAATAAACGACATCTATTGTATTCTTAAAGCAAAGTTCTCCATTTATAAACAATGATAAAATACGTAATACCGTAATAAAATTAAGATGAAAGAGAACCATTCATTGTAGAGATGTTTCTTAATAACTTTTAGATCTGTACTGATCAATTTAAGCTTCATCATTTACCTATTCACATCCAAATAATTTTTAAAAAAAGTTACCAAATTATATGAATAATTGTGTGTATTGGATTGAGTAAGAGTGCACGTATCCATGTCCAAATTTGCTACGAATCTTCAGCTTCACCGAACTGCACCACTCATTTTCCAAACGCGAACTGTAAATGAAAAATTTCAAATGATTTTTAATAAATTTAAAAAAAAAACGGCAACTGCAAATAATTGGAATGAAATCAAAATAGTGGAATAGAAATTTTCATTCCGAATCCTCGCTCCGTAAACTATAGCATTTTTTTTTTGGGTTCAATGTTTGTGTTGTTGTTGCTGCCTGTGTGTGAGTTCGTGTCTGTTTGCTTTACGCTGTTACTGCAATTACAAATAGCAATTATTAACAACAAAAAAAT
>JAFMTC010003579.1:0-11966 GCA_018845635.1 Nicrophorus orbicollis | reverse complement strand
TGAGGTCGCGAGTTCGAGCCTCGTTTCCCGCTCCAGTGCGTTTATTTGGCTTGCTTAGAATTGCCCGTTGTTTTGGCGACAACATCCCCTGGCGGGGTGGCAGAGTGGTTATGCAGCGGCCTGCAAAGCCGTGGACGCCGGTTCGATTCCGACCCCCGCCTCCAGTTATGACTTATTGCTTCGGCGGTCAGTCGCCCGGGTGGTGAAATAGGTAGACACAACGGACTTAAAATCCGTCGGCCCTAACAGGCCGTGCCGGTTCGATTCCGGCCCCGGGCACCAAAAAAATACATTCAATTCAATACCTTACTTGTTATAGGTGTTGCGGCTAAAGCCTCTAAACTTCCCCCGAAGTGTAGGGGCTTTGTCAATTTCTTGCCATTATTTTGACTTTCTTCTGTCAAAGTAGCACCTAAAATATCTAATTTATCCGCGTGCTTTTGTAAATGAACAGGGCTTAAATGGGCATAGACTTGCACCATGCCAATTGTTGACCAACCGCCCATTTCTTTCAAATCAAGCAGCGGTACCCCAGCCTGAACCAGCCAGCTCGCCCAGGTGTGGCGCATGTCATGCCATCTAAAATCCTCAATGCCAGCACGCTTTAAAACAGCGGACCAAGATTTGCTGTTTATGTCGTTGATGGGATTGCCCATCGTATTCACAAACACGAAACGTGGATGCTTGCCTATGTTTCGCCTAATGGCACTGCATGCGGCATCATTCAATGGCACACCTATGGCCAAGCCGGCTTTTGCCTGGTCTGGATGAATCCAAGCGTAACGACGCTCTAAATCAACTTGTGACCACTCTAAGCCCAAAACGTTGGCCTGCCGTAGGCCAGTCATGAACGACAAAATAATCATGTCCTTCATCCATGCCGGCGCCGCCTCAATCAGCCGATTGGCTTCATCATGTTTTAGCCACCTGATACGCTGGTTCTCTTCTTTGAACAATGTGAAGCAGGGGGCCTTATCTATCCACTCCCATTCACGCTCACATTTTCTAAGAATTGCCCGTATCAGAGCCAAATAACGATTTTTTGTCGCGGTACCGCATGGCAACGCCTTAACGACAGTCATGACAAATTCACGATTGATGTCTTTGAGTAGCAGGCCGCGAAACTGTCGAAGGGCGCGGATTTTGGCCGCGTCGTCTTTTAAGCTTCGCTTGTGCTGTTTTTCTTCAATCCATTTAATACAAGCGTCATCCCATGACATCAGGGGCTTTTCCTCAAGCCGCTCGGTGCGCCATAACTCATGTTTCAGTTTGTCATGTAGCTCTTGGGCTTGCTGCTCATCCCGGGTCCCAGAAGTTTGTCTAATTCGCCGTCCAGATGCCGTGAGGATGTCGATGTACCAGATACCATTCTTTTGCTTACGGATTGGCATATGTCTTTGCTCCTTTCCGCTTGCACTCTCTGCATCGCGGATTCTTCCTTGTTACGTATAAAGTTGTCAAGCGCTTGCTGTGAAACACAAAAGGCCACGCCGACCTTAAAAGCTACCAAATCACCAGTGTGAATGGCATCATATACGGATTGCTCACCACAATTAAATAATTCCTTTAACTGCTTTACGTTATAAATCATGGTGGGTCTCCTTATGAAACTGGCCGCAATAGGGCGCTGCATCTTTTAAAAATATTTCGGTATCGGTCATCGTCACGCTTAATCTGTAACCACTCATTGCTTAACTGCTTTGGGCTCTTGCCGGCGTTGCGCCAGTCGGCCATGTAAATCTGTCTTGCTGATCTAGTCCCCCTTGCTGTGGCCCTTATTTGGCACCCCTCGCAATCTGGGTCATAGCGGCCTTGGCGGGTTTGGCAAAACTCACACATATTGGTTTGCACCTATGAGCCCTTTTACAAGTGCGTCAAACGCGTCTTTTGAATTTGCGTTATATGGTTCTCCGTATTCAATACCGTATTGATTGGACACCCACTTGCCAAATCCTAAATTCCTTCTGTCTGGGCTTTTTTTATATTCTTCGAACCAAGTCAATACCTTATATTCTGCTTTTTTAGTTTCCGCCAAGTTGTCCACATCTAATTTAAGTTTTCTCTTGGCCTCTACCCATAAAGCTAAATCATATTCGTGAGGTCGAAATATGTGCCCATCGTACTTTTTAAATGCCTCTTCTATTTTTTCCACATCTATGGATGAAATATTAATCGTCTCCAGTGGTACAGCTGTCAGCATCCATTCTGCTAGGTATTCATGATCGGATGTTTTTGTCACCCGATACTTATAGCCCTCTTTAATAGTCCAACCACATATAGCGGTCATATCACCGTTGGGCCCATGGTCATGCCCGATATGAAAATTTGATTCTTTGTTGCCACTTAATGCGTTATGTATTTCTCTCATTTCCACCTCAAAATCAGGGCAAAAGTGTCCAAGGTATTCGACATCATCAGGCGTTAGCGTTTGGCCACAGTGCATGCATGTTTTATTTTCGATCATGACAAATCCTTTACTGCCTGTTCGTACTGCTCTTTAGTGACGACGGCCGTGGCTTGATCGGTGGCTCTACTGCATGACTCGTCACTAGTTAGGCCGTAAACTGCATAGCACCCAGCCCACTCACCATCACAATTAAATAAGTCCCCCTTGGTGTAGAAATCTCTACCGTAAAGCTTGCCATCGTCATCCTGTACAATCTTGTCCACGCCATTAGGCCACCCGCCGCGCTTCGGCAACTCATCAACCAATATCTGCAATAATGTTTTATTCATAAATCCCCCCAATGCTTTGCTACACCCAACCTATATGCGACATAGAAGCCAATAGCTACCCATGTCATAAGGCATGTAATTTTCCAGCATGTCATGCTGGCACGGCCGCGATGGTAGCCTAATGTTCTGGCCTTATCTTTAGCCTCATCAAGTGCTATTTCTGCCTCCGTACGATCGGCCAAAAGCTTTGGGTAACAGGTGCCGCCGCCGTTAAATCGTGGTGGCAGCATGTGAGGGATTTTTTTTGTATTCTTCATGATTCGCCTTTTAAATAACGGTTAATTCAATGGTCATGGTCAATACTGCCAGTGACATAAGTAAGGCCATGGATAGCCATAAAAGTATATTTTTCACTTAATTACCCCAAGTTGACTCAAAATCCCGACAAGGCCCATTGCGAAAGTAAGAAGCCCAACTATGGCTCCCCGTGAAGCTCTGTTCTTTCGCCCCCAAAAACCTTTTAGGCCATAGGTCGTGGCCATCACGAGTAAAGTAAGCCAAAACATAAAGATCATTTTTATTTCAATTCCTTAAAAATAAATTTCTTCGTCAAAATTATCGAAAGCTTCAATCAATGCTTTGGCCTTGGCCAAAATGCTGTCTACCGATTCGGGCTTACTGTAATCAAACCATGGTGCCTTTGGCTTCACGTTGGCGAACTCCCCTGGCAAGTAGGGTGCACCACCGGCTTTAATTAGCTGTATGCCTTCATAAAGCCCTTTGGGCCGGTATACGGTTTTCAGCTTATCGCGGAGCTGAATCATTTTTTTGGTGCGCGCGCTGTTGGTTTTGGCCTCTTTCATCAGCTGCAGCTCATCTGCGGTGAATGTGCCGCGGCCGCCGGCGTATGAAAAATCATTTTCGCTAAAATCGGGGGCCTCGTCGTAGAAGGTCTCGTCTTGGCCAACCAAAGCTTGTATTTTTAAATCATTGTTATCTAAGTAGTTTTCGAATTCAGGTTTTAAAAACGGGTTTTTCGTAGAGTTATTGACACCAGTCCAAGGTGCCGCTTCGCGTCCCTTCAAAGTCAAAACCCACTGATGTTCGCGCGTTACCTGAATCTCACCAGTAAGCCGTGATTTAATCCCACGCAGTACGGGCTGGCATGGCTCGTTGTAGCGGTTTAAAGTATCCACAGGGTCTTTGTGAGGCATCAGTGGCAAATCCTTCCTAGCCACGCCAATGCCGCCCATAATCGCCACATACTTACCCCAGTCGCCAGCGTCTGCTACACGGGCTGCTCGTTCTATGTCCTGCCCAACATCACCGGCGGCATCGGCATCTATGCGGCGTAGCTCACGCCAAACGCCGACAGGCGCACCACCGACTTGCTGAAACTGACGAATGCCCCATGTGCTGGCCCACGCCAACACCCTTACGGCTGTTTCTTGTACGCTCTTCATGTCTTCTGATTCAAAGTCTGGGCCAACGTCATCACCATTGTTTTTTACGCCATCGATGTTTTTGGCGATGTATTTGGCAATGTAGCCGGCGGCCGTTCCCTTAGCCCAATTGATGGCTTTAAAATCGACGCGGGCGCCAACTTTGGAAAATTCTTTATAATCAGCATTGGCCCAGTAATCGCTCTCAACTTTTATTTGCCCGATAAACCAGGTTAGCGTTGGCACCTTCTGGCCGGTTGTTTCTGCCACTTTATGGGCATAGGCTTTGCGCTCACGCGCTAGGTCTTCAGCTTCTATCTTTGTTTCAACATAGCGCAGGCCCAATTCCTTGCGGTCGGCACGGCAGGCGTGAAGTGCAACGGTTCTACGAAAGGCTTTAACGTGTTTTTTTTCCATAAAAAACAGTCCATGCCAGTGGGGGCAGCCATCGTGATGGGGCTCGGCCACTCTAAAGCCATAGATTTTTATGCCCATGCGGTCTAGGCGCGACTTAATGCGAGCCCATACTTGCTGTAGGTATGCCTGGGCATCTTTCGGCGTTGCGCCATCAAACTTGTCATTACGCTGGCCACTTTTCTCATGTGCTGCATGGAAGCGGCTAGGGCATGTGATGGTGATAAACTCACCGGCATGGCCAAGGTCGATTGCCATGGATTCAAATCCAGCTATACGCGTCATGAGCTCAGCACGTCGAATAGCAGGATTTGAAACGCTCACGTCTGACAGCTCTTGCAATGTGTACTCTTGCCCCAGCTCATTTACCGCAACCATCAACTCAAGCATTGCCCTGTTGCGCTTGCTGCGCTGAAGGTAGCGCGCGACACAGTCATCGCTGACATACAGCTGATTGCGTCTATTCACAAAGCCCAGCTTATTTCTAATGATTGTTTCAGCCGTGCGGCCAAAGTTTTTTCTTAACTGACGTCGCCAAAAAATAGAGCACTCAAGTCTGGCCAGCTGGCTATCGGCATCAATGCCGTCGACGTGGTCAATACTGTATTTTTTCGCAATACCAAGTAAGCGATTTAATGGGGTGCCACTTTGATGTAAAAGCACCATGTTTTTAGCGTTAAGGTCGGCTTGGCCAACCAGGTCTGTGTCTGTTGCTGAAAACTTAAACGGTAGGTTCCTAAAGTTTTCTGCCAAATCTCTTAGCCAATACCGTGACTCCTTATCTCCGTGCTGCTTTGCAATCCGTACCATTTGCTTTGCGGCCCACTTGGCCACGTTGACTGGCAGCATGGCCATATGACCACCGACAACTTCGTCGATGATCTTTTGGGCTGGGTCAAAGTGGGCTATGGTCATTTTGTTTCTTTGTCGGTTGATTTACGGGTCTTGGGTGCTTAGCGCCAAATCTTTTTAAGTTTCTGCGCCTAGCCAACGGGTGATGATGTGGCCGGCTCATTGCTTAAGTTGTTTTTCTAGGTGGGCAATACGTTGGTATAGCTTCTGTTTAGTCTGGGCCACTTGCTTATTGGCTTGGATAAAACGCTCTGGCGACATACCTTGTTTGATTTCCCAGACTAGGGCTTCGTCTATTTGGCGAATGCGGCGTCGGTGGCATTTAATTGACCAAGTAGCCATTCCCCTCCAAAGTCTTTTACACGCTTCAAACCATGGGGCCAAAGCGCGGCGGATTATTTCTGCTGATAGACGTGGCCAGCTAATGTTTTTGTGTTTTTCTTTAGTAATCGTGGTCATGGTTTTAGTCTCCTTCAAATACAATGGTGGTGGTTTTAGGCCGTATGTGATCAGCGTGTATGGCTTCTTGCACGGTGAAAATATAATCGGTACCGTATTTCTTACCTTGTGTTTCTATATGAATGACAATGAATCCTGCGGAGCACAAATTCTTTTTAATGGCTTCAATTTGATCTGGCGTTGCTGGTACACCAATACATGTCGTTTGGCTAAAATAAATTTTGGGTGCATACCCCAAAACCTTGATTGCTTTTTGCACGATAAAAACAAAGTCTAGACAGCTAATTTGATGCGCTGCTGCCATATAAGCGTTCTCAGCACACATAGCAGCTTGCTGGTTAATGCCTTTAATAACTTCATTACGCTTTATTGCTTGCTCTTGTTCACACATTTCATAATCCTCATGCTGTGCTTCTATTAATGATGCCCATGCCGCTAATCGCCACCTGATTGCTAAAGCGAAGCTCGTCAATTGCTTGAGCGAGTAGGGCGGCATCGGCAAGGTTTACCTTTGGCAGTCCTCTACGAAGTAAAGAGGTCTGCTCGTTGACTGCAGCTGCACAAGCGGCAAGGGCTTTAAGCAGATCAGTGATGTTTTCCAAGTAGCTCATTTCCGCTTCGCTTAAAAGTCGCAGTTCATTAGCTTGATTTTCGTTAATGGCATTCATAATGGCCATGCCGTTTTGATAGGTGGTTGCTGGTGACGATCTAAGTTTTGATGGCTTGCCTTCAAGTGCTTTAAGCATTCCCTCAATGCTGGACTGTTTTAAAGCCTCGTTTTTTTTAAACTCTTGATTTGTATTCATAATTTACTTTTCTTTCAAAAATTTAAGGCAAAAAAAGCCCAACCCATTTAAAGGGGTGTTTAAAAATAAAGGGGGGATTACAAGAAAAGCTGGCCGTCGGCTGTTAAATTTTCAATCTCTTCAACGCCCATTTGCGGTGGCACTGCACCTTTTATGATGGTCGGCATGGTTATTGTTCGTGTAACCTCTGATGTTACAACACCGGTCCAGCCACACATTGCGCTGGCACATTGCCCATATTGCTCAATCACTCTTGCCGAAACACGGTTAGTGGCTTTAATACTGACTAAGCCACCACAGTTTGGGCAGGCAATTGTTAGGCGAACCCGGCCGGTTCGCTCAAGACGTGCTTGGCTATTTGGGTGCAGTTCCTTAGTCATCATGACCACCTTTAGGTGTTGCGCAGTAATATTTGAAGGTTAGGGCATTAATCTCGGCCACCGTTTGGTGTATTTGCTGGGCTAATACCTCTAAGCGGCGACGCTCAATCTTATCCACCTCGCCATCTTCAGTTGAACCACGCCACTCACTGGCCAATTCACCCATGTGCTCCAGCAGTTCAATAAACTTAGGCTGAATTTCCTCACTGTCAAAATCGGCCATTTGGGGCAGTTTAACGAATACGCCACCAGACACCTCTGCAATGGCTTTTGCAAACTCATAGCTTTCGCAGTTGTCTTGCATGGCTAGTGCTAGGCTTACATCAACTGATTGGCCTTTGCGCTCATAAATGCGGTTGTCTAAGGCAGAAGGCGAGATGTTCAGCATTGCTGCCATTGTTTTATAGCTACCTGGCAATGACTTACACATTGTTTGGTATGCTGTTTTGATGATGTCCACCATAACTGACCCCTTGTCTGTGGTTACTAATGGCAGGTGCTATTGGTAAGATGGTTCAACTTGGCTTTGATTGATTTCATTCGAAACACGAAGGACATGCTCACGAACGAAACTTGACACTGACTTTGCTCCAGTGGCCTCTGCTGCCTTTTGGACAACGGCTAACTCGTCGGCATTTACCCAGGCCTGCACAGTGTCACGGCGGCGTTTTTGTTGCGGTTTTTCGGCATTCATGCTTAAATCCTTGTTTAGATAAAACGGTTTACATTATTTGTTTGTGGTGAATGAATATTAAACCGTTTTTTGTGGATTTTCAATACGCAAAAAGTTAATTAATGAGCTTTTTGTGTATATGATTGAGTACAAAAGACATTTAAATTATGGAAATGGTTATTGATAGAGCAAAAAAAGCGCTCAATCTAGAAACAGACAAAGAGTTTGCTAAAATTCTTGGTGTTTCCACGTCTGCTGTAAATGGTTACCGAACTAGGGGCGGTGACCTTCCTTTAGATCAGTGTAAAAAAGTTGCCCAACTATCAGGTGTTAGCCTTGATTGGCTTGTGTTCGGGGATGGAGAACCAGTCTCATCAGGTTTGAGCATGTATGGCAGCTCACAAAGCCCAAATTTAAAAGCAGTTCCTCTCTATGACGTAACGGCATCTGCTGGTAACGGTTGTTTTTTTGAGAATGAAAACATACTGCAGTATATGTATTTCAATTCTGACTGGATGGTGCAGGAAGGTTTGTACGCACAAGATCTAGCTTGTCTTTCGGTTAAGGGGGATTCAATGTCCCCATCTCTACAAGACACCGATATTATTTTGCTCAATAAGGCAAAATCTAGAGGGGATGGCATTTTTGTTATTCGAATTGGTGACGCCCTACGCATCAAGAGATTACAATGGCTTACGACAGGCGAATTAAAAATAATGTCTGACAACCCTTTATATGATACAGAGGTTGTTAACCCTAAAAATATGGGTGAAGATTTTGAAATAATTGGCGCATGCCATACTAAAATTGGCCGCGTTTTGTAATTTAAAGCCACTCAAATATATTTGAGTGGCTTTTATTTTTCATGAGGTTATGTTATGAGCATTGAAATGCTGCCTTGTTCGACTACGTTAAAAATTGAGTATGAAAATACATCTAAAAAAATTAGTTCTCGCCACATTGATGTTAAGTGTTTTTCTAGTTTTTCAGATGGCTATTTGCGAGCTTTCTGTCACTCAAGAGGAAATATTCGTACGTTTAAATTTTCAGGCCTAAGAGGGTGTATTGATACTCTGACAGGTGAGGTAATCAATGTTCAAAATGTTCACCAATATTTAATCGATATTTATAATTCTGACCCGCGTAGAGAGTTGGACTTTTTCTTACGAGAACATAAATCAATTATCGATATATTTACATATGTGGCTATGGCTGATGGCCGTATTGTAAAGCCAGAGAGAACTGAAATATTACAATGGATTTTTGAGACATCTTTTCTTTCTACAGTATTTTTTAATTATGCTGAGGATATTGTAAAAAAATGGTCAGTACCAGAAAACGAGTATGAGTATTTTTATGCATTAAGACTTTGTGGTCAGCTTTTCCCACACTTAAAAAAAGAGATATTCGAGATGTCTAAAACCATAGCTATGGCGGATAACAATCTTCATGATGAAGAAATAAAGACGATTAGCCTAATGGGCAAAGTTTTTAATCTTTAGTTGTTGTTATGTGAGGGTTTTTTATGAAAATATTTAAATCTTTTTTACTGATATTAATATTAACGGCATGTACTACTGCAAAAAATATAGGTTATGATTCCGATGTTATGGAAAAGAACTCGACGATAATGTATCAAACATGCATGCAGAATCAGCGTAATAATAAGGACAGCCTGGAAACTACACAGTATCTTTGCCAGTGTGCTTCTAAGATAGCTTATGAGGATGAGTTTCATAGTGTTTTTAAAAATGGCTCTCAACATGAAGTAAGTGCGCGTATTAATAGTCGAGTAAAGCAATGTGCTTTAGAGGCAGGTTCGGCTAATGCTCAACTAAATATTGGGGGCTCAAAGCCCCAGCTTAGTATATTGGGAGCAGCTGCCCTTGCTAATATTACAAAAGGCAATATAACTACATTTGAACGGAAATATCCAGCATTTCAAGGATGTTGCTCTTATCATAACGGCGTGAGGGAGATGCATAGAAGTGGCCGCTTGATTTGTATGGATAATCAGTTTAGCCCAACATGCGCTGTAGATACTCGTACGGGCCAAAGAGTTAATATAAGATAAAGATATGTATCTTGTAATCAATAATGCTATTAGATCAAAACTGGGCCTGAAACTAAGAAATTTAATAGCTTAAAATCAGTTAAAATCATGGTGGCCATAATGGGCCACCATTAACTTTCGTCTAAGCTCTTATCTTCTGTTCCGTCTATCGCCTCAAAATCTACTTTAACCTCAAGTTTAAGCTGGCTGTTATAGCCAGCTTGACTGATGTCGCTGTCAATATCACTAATCAACCACTCCTGACTATCGATTAATGTTTTAAATCCAGCGACCTGAACGGGCATCTCTGGTATCAATTCTGGCCGCCCACCTGCCAGTTTAATCTCAAATGATGCTACCCCTTGTTGCAGCTTTTTAAATGCGGCACGGGCGCCTCTGATGGCCGTACCTTCACTAGCATACTGATGACGCAGGGTCTTAATTTTTAGGCCGCTAATATTACTTATTTTTGTTAGAGCTTCTGGCTTTTGTTTCTTGCCTTTGTTTGTTCCTTTTTCTTTGGATTTAGGCTTGGTGGCTCTATCTTTTTTTGCTGGCGTGACGTTGCTGGCATCAATGATGACCTCTTTCTTCTTACCTGTTCCCTTTTCAATATAGTTGGCCTGTACCGCGTTATAGCTCTCCGTGTCGCTCACGGTGAAGCTGTGCTGGTCACCACTTTGTCGCACTATAGTCATAGTGGGGATAAGTTTGCCACTGGCGGTTTTACCTTGGCCAATAGGCGTAAAAATCAGAGTACCGTTTTTGATGGTTGTGGTGGCGTTGACCATCTCTGCGAGTCTGGTTAAAAAACTGGCATCGCTTTCACTGGTTTGGTCAATATGGTCTATTTTTTCTTCTTTATAGATTTCATCAATATTGGCTTTGTATTTGTGCTTTTTGGAGATGGCGTCAACGATGGCAAAGAGGGTGGTCTTGTCCCAGCTTTTCTCATCCTGCTGCATGAGTGCTTCGGCAATATCGGCACTTCTGGCCGTGATGCTCAATGTGTCCGGGGCGCCACTGTGGCTCAGTTCTGATATTTTAAACTGCCCTTTGTACAGTAAAACGCTATTTTCATAACCCAGCCATATTTTGATTTCTTGACCAGGCATTGGCATCTCCAAAAGTCCATCATGGTCGCTTAGCGTGATGGTTACCTCATCGGCTTCAAAGCCACGCTTTTCTCTGAGCTGAATGCTCATAATGCGGCTCTGGGCGCCTCGGCCCAAGGGTACATCTTCTAAAAGGATTTCCCATGCCGGGGTTTGATTGGCCATGCTGGTGACGGTTTTCTGTATGAAGTTTTGAATGGCAGCCATTATCCTAAAGCCTTATTGATGGTGTCTCGCATGATACCAACCGCCTTGTCACCCCATTCGACCATAGGGTCCTCTTTGAGCACCAGCTCCATGCTGAAGCTGATGGCTGCTGGATTGCCAAAGCCATCCATTACCGTCATGTCTTCACCAATACTGTTGATTGTATAAAAGCCCTGAATCATTCCGTTACCGAGTATGAAAGGCCAGGCGATACCGGAGTCAGCCATAACCTTTAGTGCCTTAATGCTGATTAGGCCGCCAGTGATCTCAGGCCTCAGCTCACCTTTAATGCTGATGGTTTCATTGTCTTTACCAGTGAATTGACTAGGATTGGCGGAGGTACCTACCGTTGATTGGGTAGGGTGGCGCCACGTATTTTGCCGGCTAATGCTTTGATAGGGGATGGTGCTCATATTAAAGGGGAACGCGCCCAATGTAGCTAGCATGATTAATCCTTGTCCAAATAAGAAGAACGGGAGGCTCTGGCTTTTTTCTGTTCTCGCTCAGTGAGTGCCTGATTAACAGCGGAAGCAATGGCTTGTTCTAGGCCCAACGTCTGGCCGCCGCCGACACCGTTCACGTTGATGTTAATCTCAATGCGCTCATTGCTTTGGCTTCTCATGCTAGCGTTGGCGGTACCTGTATTCAATGTGGCAGCGTGCCCAGCAGGGAGTAGGTTCGCATGCCTGCTTGGGTCTAGAAAGCTGGTGGCCTGCTCGAAGGTATTAGTCAGGCCCTTTGCGCTTGTGGTAATGCCTAGTCCTAAGCCAGACATGACGTGGCCACCCATAGCTTTCATTACGCGGCTTGGGCTGTGAATTTCCATTTTTTTAGCGAATGAATCCGGCAGGTAGTTTACTTTGTCATTCCAAAATGCTTTAAATTTTCC
>JAFMTC010003519.1:25563-38151 GCA_018845635.1 Nicrophorus orbicollis | reverse complement strand
TATTATGGGTCATTTTAAAGAACTGGAGCATTGTTCGAATCGAACGGCGGGGTCCACGACCTTTCCGGACTTAGCATTAACCATAAATTAAATGGCGAATATCGTAAGTATCGCTTTACGTTTCGGAATCAGCTGTTCGTTTCGCAGTTTCATGCTGCGAATTGTTCGAAAGATCTGGAGCATTGCTGCAATTAACTATATCGCCTATTCAGATTGGTCGCAAATCAAACGTCTCATCTACGTTCAATGAGTTGACTCATTTAAGAAGGCAGTGACTCATATTATCATAAATTATGAAAATTTTCTAAAACTTATTCATTTTTTATTTAATCAAATTCTCATATTTTACAATTAGTGAATGAGTCAATTTTTTGCAATTGTTAAATAACCAGTTTGCAATAAATTAAAACGAGCAAAAAAACGCTAATAAAGCATTTAAAGTTCAGTAGGTGATTAATTAAGTGGAGCCTGAGGGGGGTGATCAAATTAATAGTCAATAAAATGAAATATCGTTTTTGAATTGTAATTAAACGTTATTAAATTAACTAATGGAGTCCGGTAATCTGGTTTCGCACAACGTGGATGAAGTTGTTTTAAATGAAAAAAAAGGTGTACTTACTGATGTTAGTATTTTTAATCCGCCGCACCACCAAAGGTTTATCATTGCAAACTGAAATGATTAATAAAACAAACACAAAAAGGAACACGATTAATGCAAATTCAAAAAAAAAATATGTAAAAATAACATTCAATTAATCAATCAATCGATGAACACGCAGTCAAATCGAGTTAATGATATTAGATTATTATAAAGGCGCAACGAATTCTATCGGAATCAGTTGCAGCGACAAAAGCTAATTTCTACTCAACTACACCCAAATCTAAAGAGTATCTGAAACGTTGAAAGATCTACTGCTTCGTTTTGAATTCGATACTCGCTACTTCTTGTTTCTTGTATCTCGTTCGTACGAAATACCTAAACTATTGTATGTAATTAGAGGACATGCAAATAACTAATTTCAAATCAGTCTCACTAAATCATTGATTGAATTTCTATTAATATTTGATTATCCTGTGTTTAATATTATTGTAAATCCGAAATGTTATCGTTGTTCGAAATAGGTTTATTGCTTTAACATTTAAAAGCCAAGGCAAAGCAATGATCGAATCTGATTAATATAAATGTATTATTCCGCCTCATCTTTCTTCTTTTACATCGAAAACGAATGTTTGGTAAACACGTTAGGTAGCAAGGTTTTTCATGGTAATTCTTTAATTATTTTTAATATATTGCAATTGTCGGAACTTCAATGTTCAATGCAATTTGGATTTCTTTGAAGTTCCAACGGCCGTGTCCACACGGCTTTTGTTTTGTGGGCGGAGTTAGTTTTCTGGGGGGCGTGTTAGTTGAGCAAAAACCAGCGTTCTGTGACTGTAACTACCTGGTTGGACAGGTGGTGGTGTGTCTGCGGCGACGGTTTGCGGCGCTCGAAGGTGACGCAACGGCCGTTTCGGAGCCCCCAAATCCAGTTGATTGGGGCGCACGGCTGGGGTTTGCATGGATTTGGGCTGGGGGACGGGCGAGGGAGGAGTCACGGACACGCAGGGCGTGCGGTGAAGCTGCTCCACGGGCTCGGGGATGAGGTTAAAGTACGGATCGGCTAAGAATGGGGGTTGTTTCGCATCCAGAGATTCGGCGCGACCTTTAAAACAATGCACATTCAGAAACTGGAAGTGACCGCAGACAAGAACAATAATATATATACTTCAAATAAGATGCACACATAGTTAGCCTGTATAAACTGACCTGTAGTTGTGGCGCTATCAGAGGAGTAAGAATTGTTAGTGTCCGCAGAAGTTTCGGTATGCATGTGGGCAACACAGGAACCAGTGGAATTAGAACGCTGCCGCATTCTATTCGACTGATTCGCATTGCTTGGAAGATCTAAAATAACGAATAACAACATCAAAAGCTACAACTACGAACGACATCAATAGTAAGTAAATACAGTATACATAAAAATAACTACTCTCTTCTGATTGGTACAGAATTTAAATTAATTAGAAAAAAAAATATAGAGAGATGCACATTACAGGTACAACATTCCAAAGAAGGTACATAGAACAACGTCTAAGAGAGAACCGGGATAAATTATGAAATTAGTAGGCTAAAAACATCAAATCTAACCCTCCCAAAAAGAATGTAATTTTCTTCAGGATGAGCGGGCAATTAGTGTGGTAAAAGTTAACGAATTTTCAAACGCGACATCTACTCAAATTCTGACCTTGGGTCGGCTTATAGTCCGACGGTAGCGGGCAATGGATAAATTTGCTTCCAATGGGAATACTGAAATTCCCCGGAAACGGTTTCGATATTTCAGCGGCGCTACTACTTAAGCTACAGTTGCTTCCTATATCCATGAAATCAGAGAAAGAAAAATGAACAAAAGAAAAAGAACAACAAGAAAAGAACAGGAAGGTGTAATGTTGATGATACGAACTGTCGGTTGCAAATTGATGAATGTTTGTAGGACCTACCTGAACTATCCAGTGATCTGCTGTCTCGGTAACTTCTGCGGAGGACAGACGCGGAATTCGTGGAGCTCGAACTGGTGTCCCTCCTCGGGAAATTCTCGCTGGACATCGTCTCGAATTCGCGCGTCCTGACCGCCACATTCGGCACGGCCTTTTTGGCACTCAACCTTGCCAATTCGCTTCTGTAGAAGCTGGTGCGATCGTTCATTATTGGGTCATCCTCCGTCATCAATCTGCCACTCTCGAATTGCCGTGCTCTCTTAGACACCATTTGAATATTAGGTGGATAATTTCTAAAAACGCAACAAATTAATATTTAAATTTATGCGATTTGTCGAACAAGAAATACGATACCTTCTATCTTCGGCGTCAGATGCATTCGTTCCGTTCGTCTGTCCATTCTCGTTCTCTTGTATCTTGCCCAAGTATTCGGCCGTGTTGGATCTCCTATTGTCGAGGTTTTGTATAATTTCGCGTTCGTTATCGATGTCGTTCTTGACGCGCTGGAAGTTGTGATGGGTGGGCTTGTTGAGCCGCGACGGTGACTCCTGCGGATCTATTGGAGGCCATACCGGCTTCTCCAGTTTCTTAGGCCTACTGTAGAACTCCCTCTGAATGAGTTCGCTGGGTCTACTGCTCCGCCTCATGAACTCTTCCTTCTCCTGCACGCTCTTCCTCAGCCTGCTCATCACGATGGAATCGGTGTCGGTGTCTTGGCCGGCGAGCGTCGAACTGGATTCGTACGAGTGCAACGACGACGTTGACTCCCTCCTGTTGCCGGCGTCCAAGCTTAGACGACACCCGACCACATTGGGATACATTAATGCGGGCATCTCTAGGCTGTTGAAGGTGTCCGACGAGGTGTACGGGGCCTTGGAACTCGTCATCGTAGTGTCGATGTCCTCGCAACTCAATGAGTACTCTGTTTCTGAGACGGCTGCGCTGCTTCCCTCGCTTGCTCTTCGACCCATCTTCCTGTACAAGGGCACCTGGGGTTGAGCCCGAGGCCTCTGCGTTGAATCATTTATTACGGGTTCCGCGTAGATCTCCAGTGATTTCCTGTCGTTCGGCCGGAACGTGTCTCTCGGCGTGCTGTAAATATTCTCGGAACTCCTCTCCGGCAGTCCGTACGAGTAGATACTGTCCGCGCTATTGTCAACCACCAATTGTTTTGGCGGCACGTACCCCCCGTAGTCTATGGAGCTGTAGCTTGGATTCTGCAAGGAATTCCAAGACACAGCGTCCACCTGGAACCCACCTTGAGGCTGCTGAACAGTCCGGCGCCGGTCCTCCTTCAACTTATTGCTTAATGGATTATGAGCTGTATCCGCAAAATACTGTAAAAAAATAATTAATTAATAACCAACCAATCTTTATATTTGGCTGATGTACCTTTTGCAGAATGTCTTCTTCCTTAGGAACAACTAGAAGGTGCAAGAATGTGGGGCTTTTTTGGATCTTGTACACCAGTTGAGAGTAAGTCAAGTTACTGACGGAGTCCCCGTTCACGTACAGGATGCGATCTCCTCGATGCAAGCCTGCTTGCTTCGCCGGACTTCGCTCTGCTACCTCCTTCACGAAGATGGTGTCCATAGGAGTGAGCAGCGCGCCCACAGCTGCATGTCTACCATCAGTCTCCTGAACAAACAAACAACAAAATTTAGAAAGAACGTAATCGAATCACCAAAATACAAATAAACATAAATTTGGATACACGATACATATCAATTGATATTTATTCAATTTCAATTAGCATATTTACGTCAGTCTTCAAACGCATCAAAACCTGACACCGAATTTATTCAGTTTCGTTAAACACGCGGAAAGATAATCGAAGGTTCCATTTATGGCTCTATGTTAGATGGAATAATTAACATTGCGGACGTGACATTTCAAGCTTATACGAAACAAGTAATTAAAGAGAAGATGAAGAATAGAACAAAAAAACAACTTATAACATGCATATAAAGGTATATTATATAAACACACTAAACTCTCTGTGTTACGCTGATCGACTGCATCGGAGCAAATATGAAGTAATTATAGATAATTACGGTGTTTCCAAAATTGAAATTACGCTTCACTGTTCAACGTGAATGACTTTCTTTCGGAGTGAGAAAATCCGCTCGGAACGAATCCCAGATATTGGCTTATCGGATTATTTCTTCGCGTTTTTATATTATTTCTTTCGCGGATTGTGGATTCAGTAATAAGTAATTGTTGAAAAAAAACACTTTAATACTACTTTTTGACATGTCTTCGCAAAGCTCTTTAAGAGCACAAAGCAAAAGATCCTTGCAAAGTAATTATTTTTTTCAGAATATCCTTTATTAATAAGTATATAATGATTTCTAAAATGATCATTTTGGCTTTATTAATTGAATAATGAATAATATTATGAACTGTTAAAACAAAAATGTGCATTCAATTATTTTATACACTTGGTTCTCTTTTTATGCGGTAGATACGTTAAATTTCATAAAAATATAATCTTAACATATTCCTTCTAAATTTATACGGAAAAATTTTACAAAAAGAAATACTGAAAATTTTGATGAAAGTTAATATTTCTTCAATTTTTTTTCTTTAGAATTATCGTCGCTATATGAGAGGGTTTGTCATAATTTGCGAACTGGTTCGATATCACTTTCATCACTAGAAGAGATAGTCAGCATATCAGATCTGTGTCCTGAAGAAAATGATTCTTCACAAGTCAAATTAGTCTCAACTTAGCATGTTAATTTTTTCCCTTTGACAATATAATCAGTGATTAAACTTTGCGATGGCTTTGCTATTTTTTTATACAATTCATGATATCCAGAAATGCAATTCTGAAGCTCGCGTTGAAACTTGAATGCTGGTTCAGAATTATCATCTTTTTCGATGAAATGGTTTGCCAATTTACATGAAAGTTGAAGAAATACACTTGCAGTGAGTGTGACTGGAGTTTCATCCACTTCAGATTCATTTTCGTTTTCTTGTTCTTCAACGGTACCAAGAGTTATACCAATGAAATCATTGTCATTCATGACATTATCCTCAAGTAATTCATCTAAATCGTTTTGGGTATATGTTTCAAAACCTTCACCACCAATTTCATGTGCTAAAGAAATTATTTTAGTTAAAACTGTCGACGTTTGGTTAGTTTCTTTGAATTTTCATTTGTTTTAAATAAATTTGAAGCTTCAATAAAACTTTTTATTTCTAAATAACAACCGAAAAATTTTATTTATAAACCTTTTTCCGACTTTCAAAAGAATATTTATTTGCTCATTATATTATTCCTGGAATTCAAACATTTTCACTTCTACCTGTAATTGTTATTTTTTAGTTTGCAATAATATACAAAAGATGGCTTATTAAACTTGCTTAATACCCTTCCCCACTATTTCTAAAACGAGTATATAAAGGGTGCGTTTCACCCGTAAACTCACAGTTAAAGTCCATACCGGCCTCAAGCTACACTTACTAAAAGTGACTTATTTCCTAACATTTCGACTTTGAAATTGTACAAGATGTCTCACGCCGAGAACAAATCCTGTTGCGAGATTGCGCTTTTGACGCTCCAGAAGGAAACAGACATTTTGAAGAAGCAATGTTGTATGATGAGCAAGTGCAGGGGTGCTTCATCAGCAACGAAGACGATGGTAAAAGCCATTGAGAAGAAAGAGAAAAAAATTGCGGACTTGAAGATGGAAATCTTCGTTTTGGATGAAATACTGAACGGTCGTAACCCACTCGATAAAGCATAAGACGGGGAAGGAGAGTAGAAGATATTATTAAAGTGACCTGTAAGATTTAAACTATTTTGTATTACACTAATTTAAATGTAACTTGTATATGACAAACAAATAAACAAATTGATGAAAATGATTTTTTTCTTAGTTTTTATTTGAAAACTTTATTCTTAGGTACTAAGGTCGAAAATTTACTAAATTTAAAGCCTGGACAAATGAATAATATCAAATGTCTTTCTGCTCTATTAATATCTATTTTAGCTGGTTATTTGAATAATTTTAAACATACATTTTATAATCTTATATATAAGAAACTGAATTTATCAGACCCAATTACCCAAAACAACAAATAATACACAGTGTGTATGTAGCTTTACAATTATTTAAAATTCCTGATATCCAGAAATGCAATTCTGAAGCTCGCTGAAACTTGAATGCTCGTTCAGAATTATCATCTTTTTCGATGAAATGGTTTGCCAATTTACTGGAAAGTTGAAGACCTTCTCGAATTACACTTGCAGTGACTGTGACTGGAGTTTCATCTTCTTCCGATTCATTTTCG
This sequence comes from Nicrophorus orbicollis, assembly GCA_018845635.1. Lineage (NCBI taxonomy): Eukaryota > Metazoa > Arthropoda > Insecta > Coleoptera > Silphidae > Nicrophorus > Nicrophorus orbicollis. Next base: position 31,317 of record JAFMTC010003519.1, on the reverse strand, counting down.
TTTTCTTGTTCTTGAACGGTATCAAGAGTTATACCAATGATATCATTATCATTCATGACATTATCCTCAAGTAATTCGTCTAAATCGTTTTGGGTATATGTTTCGAAACTTTCCCCACCAATTTCATGTGCTAAAGAAATTATTTCAGCTAAAACTGTCGACGTTTGGTTAGTTTTTTTTAATTTTAACGTGTCAAAATCGCCTAAAATAGTTGTACTCGAATTTTCAAATAGTGCGTAACAGTCGATGACGTTTAAATCTTCTGATCGTAGCTTCGACAGAGTGCAATAAATGGGTAATAAATTCCGAGCGCAACAATGCATAAAATGCGATGTAATTAGGTAATTAATGGCGAGACAACAATTTGAAGTGGTAAATCATGCGAAGAGGAGGAAGGCGGTATGCAGAGGGCAGAGGGAGAGCTGCTACCGCTCCAAGATAGGTGTCAAAATATCGCGGAATTGCACCTTGTCCACCTGATTTATCGATGCCACCTAAACGGTAATTGCCGGCTTGTCGCCGGACGGCTCTTAATCAAAACCGATTTGTAAAACGGTCAAACGATACGACGATGTCGTTACGTAACGGCCGCTGCGAAGGAACCGAGATATATCGCGTTACCCCCACGGGCCGCGGTTCTTTCGCGGTTTCGTAACCGGCCCCAGCAAACTGCACCTGAACACGAAAGCGTTATAGATCAATTGATTTTATTGCGGCCTCACGACCGCACCAAACACCTCACTGCTCTCTGCTGCTGCAGAAGAAGGAAGGAAGGAACGTACAAGTAACAACAACAACAAAAAATACAAATAGAGGTAGTACAATGCTCTCTATGTGTATGCGAGTGTGTTTATTATGAATAGGCAGCATTAAGCTAAACTGACATAAACACGTTGGGAAACCGAACGCATTACAGCTCTATCCACTCTGCATGGAGTTAGGAAGGATATCGAAGGAGAAAAAAAGTATGGGCGGCTGCAATTAAGTTGGAAAATTAATGGGCATGTATTAGAATGTTCACAGCCAATTCGAAGGGTATGCGTTTCGAAGCCTTCGACGAAACTCACAAATACTTTCGACAACTTAAACTTTACTACCGATTTCCATTTATTTGCAATCAAATTCTACATTATTATCTAGTATTTTGACTACTTAAGCAATTAAGTTTAGAAAATTATTATCCATTTAAGAGAATGTTCCAAACCAATTTCGAAATATATTGGTTTTAAAGCCTTCAACCAAACACTTTCATGAACTTTAATACTTATTTCTATCAATTTGCAATATAAATAATTATTCATTATATTTATACTTTTATTGCAAAATCTATTATTCCAATTATCTATTGCCCAAGCTTTTTCTATGCCCAGAGAGTAAAATGCAATGAAAAGATACAGCCATACAAAAAATGCATTCAGGAGCAGCAAATTAATTGAAAAAGAAATGAAAAAACCTAAATAAAGTAAAAATTAAATATTATTAAAAATTAATAAAATTAATAAGTCATTCTTCATATTATTAACTTATGTATTTTTAAACTAGAATTACTTAATAATTATATTATAGTTTTAATATGAAATATAAAATGATTGTAAAACACTTTTCTAAGGGCAGAAAGATCTATGGTTTATAGCACTTTGCACCAATGGCTATAATTGTGTTTTCTTTTTTGTATATTTGCATTATTTTGGTTTATATTTTTCATGTGGTTGTTACAATATTTGATAATACACTCATGCCTCGCTACACGGCCTCTCTTTATACGGCATTTCGCTATAAGAGCCTATTCCAATTAAGGCACGCTTTCGATTTACGGCATAAAATGTTGCGCTATAACGGTTAAAAAACTTGTTTTCCATGTCGATATATCTACATGTTGCCAATCTTGCGCAAGCGCAATAATTGATTCCCTATACGGCTTCTCGCTTTGCGGCCAAGTTTCGTGGAAAGTATCTAAAACGAGGTATGAGTGTATATAATTTTCTAATGTATGCAACCAAATGATCATCTTTCTAATAATACGCAATTTAGGAACTGCGCTCAAACTTTGGAAGAAGGCCAATTCCTACATTTAAATTCAAATAGTTCTAGGTGTAATTTGCTCACCAGAATATTTCACTGTCTCGCACGCTGCAGTGTGCATTTAAAGGATTATAATCTATTAGAAGATTAATAGCAGCCAATAAAAGTGTCGAATCGCATTTGAGCAAATATTTTTGATTTACATTGCGCGCTCTAAATTAAGTGAATGAAAATTACATTGCGTACAAGTTTGTATAATCGTAAGCGTATCTGCATTCTTCAGTTTCGCACTAAATATACAATTGTTGTACTGTGAACGTCGAGCAAATAAATAAAAAGCTGGTCAAGGACGAGTTCTTTAGAGCGCGCGTGAGTCCAAATCGCAGGACAAGGCCAAAACCTTCCAAAAAAAACCACCCAGATTGAAAACCCTGTGGCCGAAGCAAAAAAAAAGGAAAGCATAACATGCCAAGAAACAAAACAAACTGTTTGGCATACAGCTACTACACCAAATCGATATTATAACTAATAATATATAATTGAGAGATTTTTTGTTGGTGAACAGGTGAGTAAAGTTATAAAGCAGAGATGCTTGAGATTAGGGTAAGCAGGTAAGTTGAGGTGGGCAAAGACGAACGGGTTATAGGTTTTGAATTATTGGAGACGGGAAAGAGGATAAAGTATGCGAAGAGAAACTTACTGTGAGGGATTCCGGTGGGTAGATGATGAAGTGTCGCAGCGTGAAACCAAAAGTATCCCCGTCCCTATGAATATACAAGCTCCTTGGACCACGACTCCCCAATGGGACCTCCACTACCCCGGACGCTCGAGCCTGCAACAAGAACAGAAACATATTTATATATTCATTCGTGTGATTAAGTCCTCTCGTGTAGGTAGCGGGTAACAAGCAAATGATCCGCCAATTAAAGGAAAATAACTCAATTGTGACACGGTCAGATGTAGTAAATCATATTAACACACACATAAAGCACAAGACAATTACGAGCATTCCTCTCTCTCGCAAACACTGGGAATATAATACCTCGTCGTCGCTCTCGGTCTTCCTGACCACAGCTGAATCGTCCATCTCCGAGTCATCTCATAATTAGATGGACAAAGGCTTAGCATAGGGAAATAGTGATTGCTCGGAATTTTCACACGGTGAATGAATACGAATCTGACGTGGAAACACAAACCGTGGCCGGATTTTATCAATGCCCCTGATAAGATTCCGATACAAACACGAGACGTGAAGATGAAACGGTTTACACGGATTTTTCTCTCGTCCCTGCGACTCTCTCTTCTACTCACAGATGTTTACCAACGAAAATAAAGTAAATGCTTGTTACGCATTAGATAAACGCATTCCGGAGACGCGCAATCAACCACTGAAATCAGAAGAAAACGAGGCTTCGGCTCACGCGATAAATCAGAGAAGTCATCTCCCGCTCGCATTTCATGATTCACCTAAATATAAATAAAATCGAGATGAATCGCATAAATGTTTGGTATCAATCTCGGTGTCATTTATAAACTGGTTCGATACATTCGGTTTATTTATGTTTGCTTCATATTTGTTTCTCTCCTTCTCTTCTCTTCAAGAAGTGAGCAGCAGCAGCAGCATGCTCACTTCTTGGCGCTTTGGCAGACTTTCATATTTCGTTGAAATATTTAGTGCTCGGAGGAACATAAATCATTCAGGAATGGAAAGAAAAATGTACTTTTAAAACGCCGGCGAAAATATTTTTATTGCAACGGAATTACTATAATAACTCAAGTGTTTATTTCTTTTACATTTTATATGTACTATTAACATCTATACGACTCATGAATCGATCTTTAAGCTTCATCATAATCAATTACGAAATCGTTTTATTTAAACGCTCATAAATATTCCCAAAATTCTCAAGATTTAAAGTACATTGTTTTGGAAATTGTTATGACTTGAAATTTACAAATACGATTATGCTAATGCAATAAAATAATGTTTATACGTCTACTTAAGCCCAAATTAACCATGAACTTTGTAAAAAAATGTATAAATAATATCCTTATGCTAATTACGATCATATTGTCAATGTCGAATGTCAAGGAGCATTAGGAAAACAATAAGTTTCTGAAACTAACACTAAAAGTGCGTCACACAGTGAACGTAATGATTGTCGTCAGTAGTTCGTTAAATGTAACACAGTGATTAATGGGCTGCCAAAAGGAGAGCTGCAGTGCGCTGAGCAAATTGTGATTGCCGTTCAAATACAGTCAACAAAGATAAATTGGCGTAAAGTTTTCATTTTATTTTTGTGTCACTGCAGTCGTGAGATGGCGAATTCCACTGCCCCCAAACAACATCCTCATTACCGCGATTTTATGCAATTCGCGCGGCTGGATTAATGTCTGCTTAACTGAGAGAAAAGAGCTTGGAATGCGAGAGGCAAAGAACAAAAGAGATTTTACGCCAGTCCCGATGAAGTTATTCGGGGCTCGGAATGGAATCCTCCTCGAGCGAACGAGGAGAACAACCCAGGTTGTTTCCCAACGCGCTGTTTGCTCTGCGAATACTTTCTAATTTTGCCTCGCCAATCAATCAGTAATAATCTTAAATGCACACTTAATTAAACATTCACCTCTTCGAAAAACGAAAAACAAAAAAAAAGAACTTTGTTTCCCAGACTCGCGGAGTTCCCCCAGGTTTTCGCAGGGTCCGATCGGATCAGAAAGCGCATACCTCTTGTATGCATTATGCGGGGGAGTTGAAGGAGTTAGATAAAATAAGAAACGAAACTGAAAGGGAATACGTGCGATAGATACGACGTGCGTGAATTCACTGTATATGACCCAAAAAACAAGTCTTTGGGAATATATTGAATTTGCGGTCTATTCGTAAGCAGATTTCGTCAACGACGACGAAGGAAACGGTTTGTGTAATAATGGTAATCACGATCACGGAGTGATCGATTGAAACGATAGAAATCGGTCCACGCACAAATTGACCTGCGGGAAGTTTCAACAAAAACTTATAAATACTCGTGTGTTTTTCGGGCCAGTTTTCTGGAGGCGTTAGTCATAAGTCAATTAATCGAAGTCCGATTGCGAAACGGATTCAATTTTAGACGAGAAGCTCAATCATTGAATATTTATGGAATAATAGTACAACTCGATTTCCTCGTATCGATCCAAATCCGAGGAATTGTTCAACGCACTTCAAGTGGATCGACTTTTGAGAGAAAAATAAAGAAACACACAGCTCACTCATCTCCGAACCTCTTGTCTTGATGTTCCACAAAGATTTAATCTTTAATTAGTAGAGCTTATTGGCAAAGAACTAACGTAAACACGTACTCCAAGAATAGCCAGACTGAATCGGTTCGAACATCAACAAAAACAAAACTTGATTTATCATTTCGAAAGAGAAAGAAGACGCAACGAAGAGAAAAGTTTTACGTAAATCGCCATTCTTTTGCGCTCTCATCCAGGAAACAGAACGATTTCGCACGGGCTGAAGTGTATTTCGGGAAAGAAGTCGTTAAATATACGGAATCCGTTAATCCGATCGGACTGTGTGGTATTGTTGCCGGACTTTGGTCGATGGCCAATCGCGTTAAGCTGTTGTTACTGCGATTATTATAAGATCGGAATTTTGCGAACGCGAAGCCAATTTTAAATTTAAACACAAAACTGGATCGGAAAGCGACAAGCCAATAAACAGCGAAATAAAAAAAAATACACACACAT
>JAFMTC010003517.1:16264-28539 GCA_018845635.1 Nicrophorus orbicollis | reverse complement strand
GTTGATAGCAGAGAGCACCGATGCTAGGATTCGGTACGAAAGCTTTGGCGCGTTGAAGAATGAGCTCGAGGTAAAGTTGAACGCTTCCAAAGAGAAGACCGAGCGATTTGAGGCAGAGCTGAAGACGATCAAAGAGGAATCCGAGGTTCTAAAGAAAGCGAAAAAGGAGTTGGAAAGCAGCCAAATCAATCCGAACGAGACTGATGAGCTGCGAAACAAGCTGTTGAATCTTAACGTCAAGTTCGAGCAGACTTTGGAGGAAAACGCGCTCATAAAGAACGAGTTCAATGATATCCGGAAAGACTTGGAGGCGGCAGGTAAAGAGAAGAAGAAGCTGCAGACTCAAGTAAACGATCTGGAGCACCACTGCAGCGAGCTGAGCCACGAAAGACAGCTGTTGAAGGACGAAATCGAAGAGCTCAAGATCACGCCGATCAACTTCAACCAGACGGAGGTGGACGGTCTGCGCGACAAACTCGCCCAGTACAAGTCCATCGATGCGACGAACCGTAATTCCATCGAGTTCTACGAGACCGAACTGCAGAAGATGCGGAACAAGAACGAGAAGCTGAACAGGAAGCTGGACGAGACGCTGGTCACGCTGAATCACTGCACCGATCTATCAGCCTCCACGGAAATAGAATATCTGAAGAACGTGCTGTACAATTACATGCTCGGCAAGGAGAGTTTAGTTATGGCCAGGGTTCTGGCAGCCGTCTGCAAATTCGATACTCAACAAACGGATGCTGTCCTCAAACACGAGCAACACAAACAATCGCTGGTAAGGACCCCCCTTCCTTCCTTTAGTTTTTATTGGTTTCTAAATACATATTGCTAATGCGTTTCTTACTTTTTCAGTTGGGGCAACTGGGGATTCTCTAACACGAATCTTTGAACGACTCTCCTCGAATTCACAGTCGTTACAGGATATCACCCACTTTTTAACACATTACTAATCTTTACTATTTATAAAGAAAATAACAACAACAACAACAGAAGATGTACATATTGTTTATTTATTATTATTATTATTTAATATATAATATATGTGGTTATTACGAAAATATTTTTTTTCATTGTTAAATATTAAATTAAAGAAGACTTTGATCACTAATAATATGATAGTATATATTAAAATGAATAAATAATACAAGTTTATTAAAAACGGAATTATTATTTTCATTCCCATTCTTAATTGCGAAATAATTAGTGGAGATACTGCAATTATTTATTGGTTTGTGAAGTAGTTGCAGCCGGCAATAGATGGCGGCTACGTGTGCCTGTAACATCCGCAACATAGATTTGCGGTTTTCAGTTCATTTCGGGGGTTTGCAAATCCGGGGTCCTTCAACTTGTTGCTGTTGATTCGAGCATGATATAGGTGAGTAGACCGTTCATCCAGGTGCTTTCTACTCCGTTAGAGAATTATTTAATCAATTACTTTCAAATATTTAAATTCAAACATATTGTTTCCTTTTCAAACTTCAAAAAGCAATCAAAGCGAAATTTTGCAATGCTTACTTTGATATTTGTTATATTATATAAAAAGTAAGGAAAGTTGTTAATTAATAATGTAAAAGTGTATACACGTTTTATAAAATAACAAGTAATTACGAATCAACCCTTCCCAAAACGTTCATCCATGTGATTTTTTGGGAGTCAGAGACATGTTTTCAAACATATAAATTCAAACATCATTTGACATTGCAATAACCAATCAGAGCGAAATTTACATTATTTTTTTTTCAAAGCATACTTTGCAATTTGTTATATTATATAAAAAAGACATGGAAATCTCTTTGAATATTTAAAACGAAACGAATTTCTTGTGTTTTTCTGCAATAAATTATTAATGTCACTAAATCTTGCCTCAATCATGTAAAAATTCGGGAGTAAAAAACATGTTTTTTTTTCGATAAAATTTGTTAATTTCATAAGTCTTTACAGTTCGAAACTTCTTAAATCATCTAGTTTGAACGTAAATTATACTAAATTCTCATTAAGTTCAATTAATTTATTCATTTCTGATCAATAAACAACATCTCTAGTTTAATTTTAAGTAATTTCACGTTCAACATCAATTTCAAATCTCAATTTTTTGTTTGAAACTTCAGAAACTATTTAAAATTTTGCAAAGCAACCAATATTTATTATATTATATAATCAATACATGCAAAATTTGAAACAATTTGAACCATATTTATAATTTTTCAAAGCTGAGTTTAATATATGTTTTATTATATACAAAAAAAAAACAAGAATTTGTTAATATAAAAATTATATACAATTTTTAGAAAACGCAATTAAAACTTGAACTTTTATAGTTCTTCTTATAAGAATAATAAGTATAGGATTCGTAGAATAGTTAACATCATAGATGGAATCACAAATTGTTGAGTATACTAAAAAAATAAGAAAATATTTACTTGGAAGCCTTAATTATAAGATAAGTAAATAAGGTTGTCAACCCTTGCAGGTATAGAGAGACCGCCTGGAACGCTTCAATTCCCAAGGCGAAGCTAACCTTCTAAAATCATGGTACTTCTCTTTAATACACTTCAGTTTTGGACACGTAAATGTCAGTCGAAGCACAGAACATTCAATGTTAATTTAGAACAGAGATTTCCAACGTTTTATTTCTTAATTGAAACTCATTACATTTGGTGTATATTCTTTTGGCGTTTTGTTAAATTTAACGTGTTTGATGTTATTTTGCACCAAATCTAAGGAATTTGAACTCCACTTGGAATTTGAATACAATAAAATCTATAGTTTTGTTACTATCATACTTTCATGTTATTTACATTGATTTTCATATACAATGAGTATGTTTTTTTCATGTTTTGCCCATTTATTCATTAATTAAAGCCATGCTAGCTTCTCCAGAAATAGACAGCATGCAGCACGTAAGCAATTTCCTTTCGTACGATAAACTGTGGGAAATTCCTCTTGTTTGTTTCAAAAAGTTTCCAGCTATAAACTTCATTCTTTGCTAAATATGTTATCTATTGAAAATCCCAACTTTTCTTCAATTACAATAATCCATTAACTAATTAATTTTCATTTAATTATGAAAACATATTATATACATTACTTTATTAAAATATACATATAATTCACAGCTAATGACTCGATTTTGAATACCAACAGTTTCAGCTCGAATCTGCATATTAATGCACCAATATGTTGTGCGCTTTTTCAGCGGTACGCTAATTTTTCAACGAATTACGCTGAAAGCCATCAGTGTCCCAATAATGCAGTCACACTCATTTGTTTGCTCGCAGTTTTAGCTCTGATTCGCATCGTTTTCATCAAGCGATTTTCCAGTTAAAACTGAATGGGAAAGACTATTGGGAAATTCGTTGTTGCAATAGCGAATTACGCGAAAATCAATGCAAGAAAAATTCAAAGACAACTGGAAATGCTGACACAGATGATGCAAGTGCACGGATTGACCAATCAATCGGACGTAAGCGATTAATTTCTGGGAAAGAATGTAACTTTTTTTCGCAATGCGTTAGTGAAAGGTCAGTTTGGTTTATTTATTAATGTGCAACGAGTTTCATTGCGAAATATTATTATAAAATTATAATAATTACTGATTTCATCTACAATTTAAAAAAAATAGTTATGTTGATTGTAATTAATATTGAATATATTTGCCTGTTGAAATGTCAAGCATAGTTAGTCACATATTTCACTTACTGATGTTTTGCAGTGTTGTTAGATGAATCATTCCGTTGGGATTTCTGCGAATTTCTTTGCCTTCATGTGTAAATTGAATAAAAATACACATTTCGCGACAAAATAATAAACGTTTGTAAATAAGTGGAAAGTCATACTTTTTTTTTGTTCATCTCAAATATGGTTTTTTGTTCTCGGAAAATTATGAAACCTTGGCGGCATTTTCTGAGCGGTTTTATAACATCTGTGATTGAGAGAACGCCTGCCCGAATTTGGCGACCAACGTGGGACAGTGTTGTTGCATTTAACGTGCCGTGCCATACGTAGGAGATTATTGCGAATTTTCAACGAGGCTGATAATAACGGAATAATTTTATAATAATAGTAAATTTTCATGGTTTTTCAGATTCTAATCTATTCAGCATTTCATAAATAACACAAGGATACTCGATTTTTCAGTTTGTACAACTTTGACAGCAAAATACACTAAATTCGTAATGTAGAAATACCAACTTAAAAGTCTCGTAAGTTTTAATTAGAGTTCTAATTAATAATGTTGTTTAGGATAAACGAACAAAAATATGCAAAGTTAGACTATTTTCGAAGTTTTAAAATATTTTCTTTTAAATTTGATAGTATATTATTACGTAATAGTAATAAAAGTGACAGATGTCAAGTTGGAAATCCTGATCATTAAAGTATTAATTGCTAGAAATGAATGATTTGTAAAGACACTCACGTTTCGAGGCTTAAGAAAAACTTTTATTTTTCAAATGTTATTTCCTAATAATAATACCAATAACAGATGTAACTATGGAAATATGTCTTAATTAAAGTGTTAATTGATGAAAAATTGTGATTTATATAACTTTGACAATAAAATACACGAATATCGTAACAGTTATAATGATGATCGAAATCCTTATATGTTATTAATTAGAGTATTAATTGATAATTGTGATGTTTATGATGAACGAGAAAATGCATAATTTGTAAAGACACTCGATTTTAGAGGATTATTTCTTTAAAAAATGAAACGTAACGTAACGGTAACGGTAAAAACTGACAAATGTCACTATGGAAATTTTCAATATTTGTCTTTAATTAAAGTGCTAATTGATGAAAATTAATGATTATAAACGATCGATTAGCTTTGTTCAATTTTATTATATTTTAGTACATTTCTAACTATAAATTTAACATTTTAATGAATATTTAATTGCAATCAAGAAACAATGATAATTAACTTACATTGTTATCCGACGTTGACATTGAAATTGTCATATTTGTTTTGCAATTGTTTATTTGTTCTTCATTACTTTATACTAAAACAAAGTTATTTGAATACGTTTGTACAATGTTAAAATATTTGCGAACATTTGAAAAGTCATTTCTTTTTCAAAAAGAAGAAACGATAATATTTATCCCTTTTTAGTGAATATTTAATTGCAATCAAGAAACAATGATAATTAACTTACATTATTATCCGACGTTAACGTTTAAATTGTCATATTTGTTTGGCAATTGTTTATTTGTTGTTCATTACTTTATAATAAAACAAAGTTATTTGAATACGTTTGTATACTGTTAAAATATTTGCGAACATTTGAAAATACAATTTTATTCTATTTTTTTATCAAAATGAAGAAACGATAATATTTAACCTTCGTTCGAAATTGACATTTAAAATGACATTAAATTTTTAACGATTGTTTATTTTCCATAAACGTTGAGCATATTTGAATACACTTGTAGAAGTATTTACATACTAAAATTTATTAAAATAACTATATTGAAGTTATACTTATTACACTTATTTTGTGATATTACTAAATGTTTAAAAAATCAACGAAATTGATCCTTAATTAATAAATGAGATTTAAACTTAGTAGTTTTTATTGAGAAAAAATCTCATTCTTGTTAATTTTACCGAATTCATTATTTACATTTGTAAAGAAAAAAAAACACATAATTTACTATAATATTTCCTAAATACACATAACACGTGCATACTAAAAAAACGTCTCTAACATTCCGAAAAAATCACTTATTTTACGATATTTCCTAAAAATTGAGATTGAAACTTGTAGTATTTGTTGTAAAACTGTCTTTGTTGTCAATTTCACAGAGTTCATTCGTTACATCTATTTTAAATTTGATAAGATTATACAAATAGTTTATAATAAACACGTATTTAGATGTTAAAAAACGTCTTAATGTTCTGAGAAAATTTCACTTATTTAACGTTTTTGCAATCTACAAATGATATGTATACTTTAAGTTAAATTTCAATTTGTAGTTTTTCTATACACTACTTAGAATTATATCATCTTTTCTGAACTTATATGCTCATTAAATTTATAATTTTGTTATAAAAATAATTTAATTTAGTCTAAATCTTTTAGAAATAACTTTCGAAATTCTAACGTTTTATCTAAAACGATGTGTGATGATAATTTCAACTGTTTACAATTTAAAGTGACTGTATTATAAAGTCCACTTAATTTCGTTTTAGAAAATAATGCCGACGTGCAGAAGAGAGGCTGCATACAAAACGAGGCAGAGAAGCACAAATAGTGGTATGTACCATATAATATGAATAGTTAAGTCGCTTTGAACTAACAATATGCACAGAATGTGTGAACTTTGTGCACTTACATGTAAACCCACAATACACTTTAGCCAACAATAAATTTAAATGCGAACCGTTTATGGCATTACCTCAGCCTCCCTGCTCCTCTCCGACATTCGTTCTAATTCCCATTTCCAGCTGTAGCTATAACCCAAGGAGTAGGCAGAGGAGCCCATCGTGACGGCTATCTGGAGCAATGTATGGCTTCCAGACATCCAAACTATAATTTTCGAATATAACTGTCCAAAACATGTACACGCATCTTCCTCTCATCTTTCTCGTGAATATGTTTAAAGTAAATAATCGGTATTAAGTGGATCTTTGATTTTCATTTTTTTTAGTGAAGCATTTGAAAAGTTGCAAAAAAAATGTAAATTCCGGTGAGAAATAGGTAATTAGTATGAGGGTCTTACCGGTAATTACTCATTAATATGAATATATTACGGTATCATAAATATATTCAAGGATGATCAAAGGGAATTCGCGATTTAACAAAATCCTACTCTAATGTTTATTTCATGTTCATTCCTCGTTGAATTACTTTGCGGCTCCTTTTGAATCGCCCACAATTTCGTACACTCGCGCTGCAATTATTACCTAATTATATGTTTCAACAATACGAGCGACTTGAAGAAAATACGTATAGAAGTAACCCATTTTGCAAGAGATTAAACCCTCATTTTAAGTGTTTTTTACTTAGAAATAATCGTTTATTTATATTTATTTGTTTTACTATATACTTCCGTATATTATGTGAAGCGAATCAAATAATTTAGTCCATAAAGATTATTTCTATAAGATTATTTTCGCTTTGAAAATGTTTTTTGTGTTAGACAAAATATTATAATATACCTCGCTATACGGCCGCTCTTTATACGGCATTTCGCTATAACGGCCCTCTTCAATTAAGGCACGTTGTCGATTTACCGCCTAAAATGTTTCGTTATAACGGCAAAAAAACTTTCTTTCGATGGTGATATATCTACATGTTGCCAATCTTGCGCAAGCGCAGTTATTGATTCCTTATACAGCTTTTCGTTTTGCGGCCAAGCTACGTGGAACGTATTTAGGTGTATATGTATAAGTGTTTTCATTTCAGATGTTCAATAAACTATTGAAGTGTCGTAAAATGACAGCTGTCACCATGTGTCAAAAATATATGGGAAACAATTGGGTTGCAAGAATGTTTGAGAGATGCTTGGATTAGAGCAGTTTTGTTTGAAGTCATTTTTTGTTATTAAATTATACTTTATTAAGAAATAATCGATTATCATTGTATTGTTGAAAACTTTAACATGTATTTGCTGTCTCCTCGAAGCCGGCTTCTCCACTTGATTAAAATTAATATGCATTATTAATTAATATGCTACTAATTGAAAACTAATTTAGCGTATGTATTAGGTCCTGATAGTAATTGTCAATCACGCGTTTGTCAGGGAAATACTTGGTTTGAGCTTAATCAAACGAACTCATGTAAATTCACTGCAAATATATTACCTAATTAATTATTTTTTATTGATTGTACATGAATTGAATACATTATTTATGCATAGATAATAAGAAAATGAAAGAAAAGACAATCATTACTTAATTAGATTAATAAATTGTTGATTTTTTTTAATATAGAGAAAGTTAGAATTAATTGTAATTAGTTAAGGTTTTTTCTGTAATTATTTATTTAATATATAGTTCTTATTATAGATGTTGGTATAATTATGATAATTGCTGATGTTGACATCAATTCTAATTTGATAGTTATGCATTGCTTCTCGTGGGTAACTGTAGTTGTCAATGTAGTCTAAATGCATTAAGTCTGCTAATTGCGCATTTTTCTTTTACAAAACTAGTTGTTTCTCATTAATGTTAGAGCATGATTTTCTTTGTATCTCTCTTTTTCGCTCTGGTGTAACTTATTCCTGATTCATTCACTCTATAATAACAACAATACAATGCAATAGATTATACAAATTATGTAAGAACTGACATGATCTCATCTATAAAAATAAATATCTGATATGATGTTTGGTAAAACAAATAAAGAATTATTACATAAATAAAGTGACAGATGATTCATCAATAGAAGAAATGTCATCAAGGTTTGTTCGGAAAGCTCTCTTGTTGATCACTGACAGTTGATTACTGTCAAATATATTTCGTAAACAAAATCATATGACTCAACGCTATTTGTCAAAAATAATGCAATAAGAAACGTCATCAAGATTTATATACAAAGTTGTTCTATTTACGAGTTTATCGATGGAAAACATAAAAAGGCAATCAATATAAAAGAAGAAGAACTAACTTCATCTCATCTATAAACATGGATAATATAATATGCATGTAATATTTCTATGATTTCACTTGATTTCTGACAAAGTGGAAATAATACGTAAATAAAGTGACAGATGATTCAATGTCATCTGTCAAATAATGAAGTGTGAAATGTCATTATGCTTCCTTCATTCTTGATTATCACGTTATATAACGTATTAATATACCCATACCTACGGCATTTCGATTTACGGCCTAAAATGTTTCGCTATAACGGCAAATAAAACTTGTTCGATGTCGATATATCTACATATTGCCTATCTTGCGCAAGCGCTATCAAACTAATATCTTTTATATAAATCATAGATACAAATATGAACTGTCAACATTGACATATTACTTGTATAAAATGGCAGCTGACCCGGTGCCATCTATCAATCCACGTAATTAAAGAAAACAATAAGAAATATCGTTAAGGGTTTTCAATAAATAAAAAGCGAGCGGACGTTCGAGTCAATTTGTCTGCTGACATTTGCTGGACGAGGTAGACAGCCGTAAAAAGTAATTATATGTAATAATAAAGTTCTCTCAAACGAATGGTGTCCCTGTTTCTCTCGCCTCCACTGTGCAGGCCGGTAAAATCAATGAAGACGTTGCGTGATGAGGAAGAACCTAGCGCCGGTTGACCTGTTAGCAATTTCGCAAACATCGAGCGTGTTGTGTATGTCTCTGAGCGAAAAGAGAAATAAGTGGAAGGAACGTACAGCAATACAATTTAATGTTGATCGTGTGGAGGATTAGTATCAACTTCTCCTCGAGCACTCAAAGCAACCAATCTTAGTCAGGGTTAATTACTTCTTTCTAATAGCTTTAATTGTGACCTATAAACATGATTTGATTATATGAATGTAAGCAGTGAAGTCCCAAACCCTTTATAACAGATTTTCATAAGATTGAGTACTCAAAAATGTTCGTATACTTTAATAACAATCAAAATATATTTATTTTTTCTTTTTTAGTACATAAAAATACAGTGGTACCTCGACGAGTTTAATTCGTTCTGTAACCTTGCTCTTATGTCAAATTGCTCGTATCTCAAAGCAATTAGTCTGAGGTGGGAGAAACTGTTGGTGTCGTGTGCAGCGGGGTAGTGTGAGATTCCTCGTATCTCAAATCTTGCTCTCATCTCAAGGCAAAATATCGCTCGTATCTCAAAACACTCGTATATCGAGGTACCACTGTAATAATAAATGGAAAATAAAAAGTATTCCCCGCACCCAATGATCTCCTTTATACTAACATGAAAATTATCCCTTTCATCGACAGGTACCTCTCCCTCTATCTTAAATGTACGTTCAAAGAAACAAATGTTTCTTCCCTTGCCCAATTGTATAGTCCTCGGAAAGCAGATGTCCCTCAATATGCACCCTTTTGAATTGATAATGTCCTTATAATTGTTCTTTTTAATATTGTAATAATTTTAATGAATTATTTTTTATTGTCTGGATTTAAGACCGGAACACCTGACAATCCTAATATATCAAAATTCATACAGCAGCAACAATAATTGCAACATTATTACGTACCTCTATATGTGTGTTTGTGTGTGTATATCTGCAATATTAAAAGTACGGGACTTTTCAGTCAATTCAGTTCACCGATAACAACAGTTGAACTGCAGAGCCTCCTTCTTTTCTCTTTCGATAATGCGAATATTTACAATTCTCTAGGCAACAATTAATATTGATTACATCGACAGACATGTAAGCTTAGTATATAATTAAATGCTTGGCAATCACTAAACAGCGATTGCTGCTCACTGTAATGCTCATCGGAGCTGCTAATTATCCGCAGTATCAATTTGTTTATTGCTGTTATTATTGCGGCATGCATACATCTATTACTTGTAATTTTTCATTTGTTTCTGTTCAATGATGATGATGATGAGTGAAGTATGCATTTTTTCTAACATTATAAATTTTCCTCAATTATTCATTGAATTGTGTTTATAAATTAATTATAATTATAGATGTAAATAATCAATAGAGACATGAAGTATTTTGTAAAATAGTGAATGTT
Source organism: Nicrophorus orbicollis (assembly GCA_018845635.1). Lineage (NCBI taxonomy): Eukaryota > Metazoa > Arthropoda > Insecta > Coleoptera > Silphidae > Nicrophorus > Nicrophorus orbicollis. The sequence continues at coordinate 17,873 of JAFMTC010003517.1, read as the reverse complement.
AGGTGGATACAATTGTATCGATAACATTTTTAATACAAATAATAACAACATTTATTTAACAAACATTAAAGTACATAGAAAAATGCGAATAAGAATTAAAGAAATTAGAAATACAATACATTTTGATTATTATTAAAAAACTACTAATAAAAAGCACATTAGTCTTTATAACGTGTTATTTTGCACGTTTATTTATTGTAACAAGTTGTTTGGCGTTTAATGACAATTCTAAATGTCATTGAATATCATACAGTATCTTAAATGAAATTTTGTTTTTTGACTCAAACATTTCTTAACACGTTGACGGACACTTGCGGCTATAGCCGTCAAAGTGAAGTTCACTACGTCGCATGACGGCAATAGCCGCCAAAACGAAACGGACGTTTTTAGACACTACGGCTATAGCGTCGCAAATGTGCATTTACCGGCGTACAAGTAGAATATTAGTATCATGTTTGGGAAACAAAGTTTTAGGTTGAATTTCGTTTTTCACCTATTACACGACTTGCAGCTTGGTTGTGAAGCATATAGTGTCAATTTTCGAACTTCACTTTACGTCATTTATTCCCACTGTCAGTCAACGTGTTAATATTAGGTTATGTTACGACATAAACATACATTGAATTGACAGAGGGCAGTTCAACAAAATTTTCTTTGTTCAACAAATGAAAAGGAATATATCTTAATAACTAAAACGTCACTGAAATCATTACACTTATAACAATGCTTTGATCAATCAATAATTTAAAAACAAATAATTATTACAACGTTTTAAGTACAAACATTTTATAATTATCAACACTATAATGACAATCAATATATTCATAACAAAATCATATTTCAGAACAAGTTTTTATCAAATATTTCTGTTTTATACAAAAAGTTTCTCAATATTTGTTAGTAAATGTATTCCAATCTAATTGTTAAATTTTTCTAAAAGTAACGGTTTTCTATGAGGATACAATTAATTTCGTTTTTATTTAATACTTTCTGTTTACAATCTATTTATTAACAAACATATAGTAAATACAGTTATAAATAACAGATACAAATATTTGACAAAATGCGATGTGAAAACGAAATTTAAATACATTTTTTTTGCACTTTTATTATGTAATTCATTACAAAGAGATCTTTTGACGCAATTTGGATTAAAAGATTTGGAAGGCCCCCAGCTGGTCCCCGGCATCGTCAACACACCTGAATCTTTGCTCACCTAATTCCAAACACAAAGGAAAAACAAAGTTCAAGCGTGCCGACCGCTCGGGGATTGGGCACAGTTACGAAAGAACCTCTCTTCTTCCACTCCGCTGCTGGTGACGACGCTGCGTTGTTCCTCTTGTTGTCGTCGTCGACGACGCTGAATGCGGGCATAGCGCTTTCACACACCTGAAACTTTGCTCACCCCAATTCTAAAATAAACGGGAGGGCAAAATTTCAAGTTGGCAAAAGCGGCCCCCGGAATGATGAACAGAAGGGTGGTTCCCAGATGAAACAGAATCATGTTAGGTCAGCGTGTCAAAAGAATAAATAACAGAACAATGATAAAACAGAATTCTGACAAGGAATCGATGAATGAGAACGCGGTGGTTCCCAGATGAAGCAGAAT
>JAFMTC010003497.1:61487-74831 GCA_018845635.1 Nicrophorus orbicollis | reverse complement strand
CTCCCATACAGCAGATTACCATTCTACAGGCTGTAAGGACCTCCACCCCACGTTGATGAGCGGGTTTTTTAAAACCCATCTTTATGATATTTTCCCGCAACACATACATCCACATACATTCACAACACAAACGAAGCAAGACAAAAACTAGAAAACATCAAGGCGATGAATAACTCGAACCCTGCGTACTAAGGCCATGCCAGGAAACGCGGAAACAGAAGAAGAATGAGCAAATATGTATACAATTATTATAATAAAGAAAATTTTTGAACTGAAAAAAAAAAACTGGTTTTAGTAACGCTACTTTTGTAATGTTTAAAATAATGAAAAATCTGAATTTCGTATGTTGATAAAAGATTGCTTTGTAAAAGAAAAAATATCGTCCAAGCAAAGCTTGACTTGATAAGTTTTATAGAGACTCTTCTCCGTCGAGACGAATGTTGATTTTAAGTTATTTTGAGGCCAAAGACCAAAACGTTCTACAAGAAAAGTATCCAAATATCTTAGAAGGGTTGGTATGAATGTGTCAATCTTGAAGTAGACTAAGTTGATGAATAAAGTCGAATAATGCCTAAAAGTAAAGTAAAGTGTAAAGTATATGAAACTAGTGTAGTAAATAAATAATCAATAAATTTACTATGAAATGCACGTACAGCAATTTCATTTCATTAATACATATAGAAATATTCGAACTAATTACCTAATTCTGTTAACTAACAGCTTAGAATGTCTCATGTAGGGTATTTTTGTTCGAACTTACCCGACACCGTACATTACACAAGTAGCTTATGGATGCTAATAGATGCTCTTAGAGTTTAACTGAATTAAGCAACTACGAAATACAATATGGAGCTGATGCCTTTTCCATTGAAGTCGCTTTTAGCATTCGCTTGTTGAATATATATCTAATGCTGTTAGTTATTAAGTTCATCATAATTACAATTTTATACAATATCACAAAGCAATTATTGTTTTAGAGTTTGATCATATTCAATTGGAAATTTTAAGATTAATGTGTATTCATTAATTCATCGATTATAGATCGTAAATTACCTAAACACTATTGTTTATCGCACGCAACAGAATAGATAATTAGGAGATACTTTCATCTCCGCAGGGGCATAAATTTCAAACAGGACAATCAATTAGGGTTATTTATTAATATATGCTAATTGTCTAATACATTGTTGGTGCATCGAGCAGAAGCCGCGAGTCAGAATACGTAATAAAACGATAATTCTTGTGATTTGTCTATTAATTTAAATTACCATTCGGATTATCATAATAGCCGAATAAGTGTTATGGGATAAATACGAGGAAGTACTTGTGTTTTAATACTGTGTTATTAGGGAGTCCGGTAAGTGGAGTCATAATACATATTTTAGTACAATGACGCAATAGCCTGGGCCGTTATTCACGGAACATCCTAACCACTTACCAACCGTCTTTTAGCCACACGGCAATTCAATTACATTTGTAGAAGTGCGCATGATATAACGCATGCATTACCATAATGTGGGTCTAGGCTAGGTGCCACCGTCCGTTGTTGCGTAACGCCACTGCTTTGTTGTCCGCACGAATAACACATTTATTTGATGAAAAACGAAGAGGAAGAGGACTTGCTGCAAATGAATTGTCGACGATAAAGGCGGATCATTTTTATAACAGTGAATAAGTGAATTTTCCAGTCTGTAAATTTAACACAAGAAAATATAACATTTCGAACGAGAAGCGTGTCAAAATTGAACAAACAACTAAAAGAACAATTGTAATATAAATAGTGATACTCAGCTTAGGTATATATATAATTTAGGGCTAGTTACTGTATACTGTGGTGGAGTGTTCCGAATAACCCATACTTTGTGTCTTATAATTTAAATCACAGTATTTTCAATATTTAATTAAACCATGGAATAACAACCAGATGCTTATTACACTTCCTACTCATGGAAAGGTCGGTATATTTGATTTGAAAATTGTTGGTTGCGTATAGGCAGTGACTGGTAATAACGGTAATCGTATTGTTTGAAACCGAAGTTATCTGACCCATAGACAAACGTCCGGATCTAGCTACTAGCAAATGAATATAATGACAACCTATTCGATTCATCGGTTTTGCATTAGTGTGTTAATGCAGGTGAATAATGATTTTAGTTTGGGAATACGCTCCATATTCAACAGGTACATAATTCAGTGGTGTACTCCTCGGGCCATTAGCGAAGAATCTTTCGTGTTTGTCTGTTCCACTCTCACTTTCTGCCCTTTTATTTCCCAGCTTCCTCTCCCTCGTTTCGCCCTTCGTCGTCTCCTCGGTCATTGCGAGGAAAGCGTATGCATCATTTCTTCCGTTCTTCTTTGGGGCCAGACAAATAGGGCGCAGAATGTGCAGATAACAGCGAAAGGCCATCCATCGTAGCCAACTGGCTGAGCCCCTCTCGAAGCGGCGTTCCTTTATTTCACTTGCAAAAGTGATGCTCATTTCAATGTGCAGAGTCTGAAGGAATGAATGAAGAAAAGCGTGCAAATCAAATGGACCCGCTCGTCCCCAAATTTTCCCGACGTCGAGGAGAATATTTAAATTCTATATGGCGTTCCTGTGTTTAATCTTGAAAACGGAATGATTCGCTTAATAGCTTGAAACGCAGAACATCTTCTCTGACCAGGGACCTAGTATAGTTCAGTTTGGACAAAATTGTTATGTTCAACTATTTGGTTGGGAAAATGATACATGATATCTGAAAGATGATAAGTAGTATAGTAATGCATGAAAATGTTGAGTGTACTGATTCAGAATTCCACAATTTCAGTTTAGCTTCCGGACATTCTAAAGGTAAATGCAAATTATTTTGATGTGGTCGTACAAGGGGTTGCTGTAATCCACTTTTGTTCGCAAACAACGGAATAGCAGTGCCCCCTTCGATCAATCTCTTTCTCTCCATCTGAATCGCATCGTTCGCCACTTTTCACGGTTCTGGACGTGTCGGAGAATGATAATTTGGAAGGTTCGGACGCATCTACTTAAAGCGGCATTACGTTACACGGTAAGGGTGCCGTAATCACTGGTCTGTGTCCCGCCCGAAGGTACGGATGCCGCCGTAATTATCACCTTTCGTCGGTCCCAACAATAAAGTAGTTAGCGATGCTGCAGCCGCATTTATATCTTCGGCCACCCCCCGAGGCAGCAACCTCGAACGCAAACACTATTATTAAATACCGATTCACCAGCACCGAAACTCTGATTACTTTTTCACTCGCGGTCCTTCTGCTCGTCCTCAGGTCCTGCGCGCATAAATCCATCCGGCGGGACCTATAAAATATACATAACCACTTTAGAACAAACGGATCCTTCCGCCAACGACAGCTTAATGAAATCAAAGAACGCTCCTCTGTTGACTCCTTGTTATGCCCCGGCCCAAAATTAGGCCTGCTACGTGAGGTCTCGATCCCAGGAGCAAAATGAAACTCTATTCTATTTGTTTTTGTTAATTTCCTCGAATTAACTTGTACACATCTCCCACTGATTGATGCATCAATCACCGATTCTGTAATTAGGTGCCTCGTTATGACCGTATTTGATTTAATGCACGCATTATATTATTATGTAATTCGAAGCATAATTAAATTAATTGTAATTATAAAATTATTGTTCGTTGATTTCAAAATATAATTAATTTCCAACACAAAAAAGCCCATTAAAGCAGCAAGTTTAATATTATACGAGATTACTTTTATTATTGCCAATTGTAATTGAACATGATAAGCCGAATCGATTGCACGTAGCTGTATATTAATGCATTGTGCGATTAATTATCATTTATTTCGCTCATATTTATGCATTCTAATTGACATTTCAAAATAGCTTCACAATATTTCATTCAAATAATATTTACTATCATATTTTTACAAAAAAAGAAACATTATTTATTAATTAATAAATCATTATTGTTAATCCAAGTTTCACAGTTGATTTTGGAAGATGATTACTTTTGTTTCATTACTCTTATTGTTTTACAAATATATTTTGTTAAAAAAAACAGTTACATATTTCATAATTAAACCAACATAATTTGTACATTGTTATGTATATGAAATTGCAAGACTATGGAATATATCTGTCTTCACAACACTAACAGTTTTTCGACCCAGTGTGCATTCAATACATATTTTTAATAATAAAACAATTACTGTTTGTATTTAATAGATCAAACAAAGTTGTTGCACATCTGAGATCAGTATTAGATTGAATTTTCCTGGAAATAATTTAATTCAATAGTCTACTAATGTAAGAAGCACTAGAGAATACGTCCACTACTTGAAGTAATAAGCAGCAACTGGTACTTTGGAAGTATCTCACATTACAAGTTGGCGAACACTCCATAAACTGAAAGTTCTTAATACTGATGTAGAACTTCACATATTGATTAATACACGATGGGTAATTAGGGAGAAATTTTTCAACAAAATTTAACATGCAAGTAGTTCAATTATATATTATCATAACCTGAGCAAAATCTACTTTCCCTAAACTAATTAAATAAATAAAAATTTTGGTTTTGTATATTATTGGTATGAAATACAATGAAATATCTAAAAAAAAACTGTATATTTTGTTGTTTAAATATTAAATTGGAATATTCATATCGTTCGCAATACGCCGTAATCATTGCATCTGGCACTGCGGTTATTTTTATTCGCCCCATAAATTTCCCCCCATATCGTGTAAATTAAATTAAACAAATTGTTAATAGCCGAAATTCATTACAGGAAACTAGTAAAATATACTGGGGAATTGCGGTATTTAAACTATTGAATAAATGAGGGTCATTAAAGTTTTTGCATATATATATATCCAACTGTTCTGAATTTATGATGTGATAAATAACCGAACGAGCCTCATAAATTGGACGGAGCGGAAATATCATTTATGTGCAACTGATTTGCGCTGAAAAACGGAGGAGAAAAGAAATGGGACACGTAGACGAAGAAAGAGTTTGGTGGCGTTGATTGGAAATTAGGATTGGGTGCAGATATTCCATTAAGGGAGCAGAAGGGAAAACAAACAAGTCTGGAAATTGGTTTAGGTTTTTGCAAAGAGTCGTTAAAGTTCCGGTCGGTGGAGGGGTGGATGAGGGTGAGGGGTTGCAGGCATGTTGATAGTTTCTGGTTGACTTGGATTTGTTTCCCTCTGACCCTTCCGTACTAAAATAATCTTCAATAAGAACTGGACGTTTTTGCCCATCCTTGCTCCCAGCAGGTCAACCGGTTCGGAGCAAAGGACCTACCCCAGGTTTTGACCGCACAAGTTCGCCTCCGCACATAATCCTGATTGCCCGTAATTAAGCGGTACCAACTCCGAGGTGTATCCGGTTAATTAGGGATGTGCGCTTTCGCTGCTGCTTCGTAATTAAACAAACAATGACTTATGGTAATGATTCTCTAAAGTTTATGTTTGTAGGAGGATGTCAATACTGAAGACGGCGTCAACTTTTACGCCTCTGGCATCTTCACCATCTTCGCATTTGCATACAAGAAGGCCTGTATTGTCACAATTCATTACTTCGAATAAATTTTACACGCTTCTTACCAATTACAAATTAATCCCGTCCCACGTATTCACATTAAACGCTTCATAGTAAATAAAACCTGATTTCTTAATCGTTTCAAGATTACACGAATTACGGGGGTAATCGAAATACAAAGAAAATGACCCGTGAACTTGTTAAATGTATCCAATTAATTAACCCGAACGCATATCAATTTTTCATTTTTCAAATTAAGATACAATCTGTTCACATTATTATCGTGTCATTTACCCGACTAACGCACCGAGAAATAACTTCTTAACTTTTCAGTATAACTTAATATTCATCGAGGGTAAAAAGTGTCTACCCTTAAATGTAACTTTTACCATCATGTAATGTAAAATGTAAACTTTTTTATTATTATAAGTAATTTATATAATGTTTCTATTTCTCTTTTAAATGTATTCACTCATTTCCAGGCTTAATGAAGTACACGTATTAAAATAGTATAATAATAATTAGTTTTGGAAATACATTTGGTCTAGCTCTTTGCAGACCATTAATGCACTTGAACAATAACTGGTATCACAGTATAAAATATTACATAGTAGGCTTCAAAAATTCCATCAGTTGACAATTGACTTCACGAAACTAACCTAACCCAAAAGAGTCATGTCATGGAAAGAGTTGGATCTACACGATGAGCAAGATGATCAAGATGAACTAGATGGGCAATATTACCAAGTTGACACCATAAACAACCCAGATGAACGAAGTCATCAACTTTATCAAGATTATGGTTATAATCAAGATGATCAATACCAACCAGATCATACATACTTCCTAAACGATCTCGATGAAGAGTATGGATCAAATGATCGTGAAGAAGAGTATGGGCAATATGACCGAATGGAACAATATGATCAAGACGAACCCTTTGACCAAGATGATTCGATTGATCATCACGTTTTATACGACTATGATGATGACCAGCATTACATAATTTCAAACAATGTTTTTGATGAAAATGCTTTATACAACCAGTACAGTCGTGAGAGAAACCATAAATGGAATGAATTAGAGAACAAACAAAATTCTGAACAAGAAGATGATGAAAATGATTTAGAACAAGATCATTTCAGATTTAGCGGTGCAAAGCCACAGAATAGTAGAGACGATGAACTCGAGGAATTTGAAGACTTTAATAATCAAGATATGCATTACAGATATCTTCTACCGTACGATCAGTATGAGTTGGGGGAAAATCAAATTGGACCAAATTTCGAAGATGAGAACGAAACCTCAATGGAACTAGATATGCCATATGGTTATAGAAACGTAGAAGCTGATGAGGAAGCTGAGATATATGATTTAGATGAACAGTTTGTATTTGATCAAGACGACGAATCAGATTATCGTGATTATTTTTAATTCGATACAAAAAAATATCATATTAATAAATGTATATTGGCAGAAAAGATGTTTCTTTTAAAGTATGTTAATCTTTGTTGTACTTGGGATTTTGTCGGGATTTCTGCTTTATCATTATGTTCCAGTTAATTTGGTATACAATATATATGATCTAATAGACCAGTTATACTAGTATCATTATTAATGTTAAATTAAATTACTTGGAATGTAGTTCAATATGTCAAAGTATAAGTAACTGTAATTCATACTTGATATTAACATTTACTTTAAGCAAGATGTAATGAACTTATATGATTGATAGTTCAAATGTTAAATTTTCGTGTCACATTCTTATATATATTTATGTTCCAATGATGAAGTCATTCGAGGCTATTGAAACGGACAATTGAGTGGTTAAAAAGGTAGTTTCCTGGACAATGGTGGCAACAGTAAAAATATTTATAAACGACGGGAATATTTAAATTTTTCGGCTCCTCTCACCTGTGTCGGCTTTCGCCTACAACAAGAAAAGAGAGTAGTTTCCATTGCATTTATCATGGAAGCGAGTTTACATCCCTAACGAATACATTCAGTACAACACATTTATACCTCTCTATTTCTTTCAGTCGTTTTTCAGGCGAATAGCATGCAGCTGGATATCCGTCCGACGAATACATGAATACGTAATGGCCGCAACATTTACTAACTGGCATGTCACAATTAATTCGTTAATTATCCGGAATGGTATTCCGTATTTTCGAAGCACCCCATATCTATGCGAGTACTTTGAATTATGAGGATCCACTCGAATATCCCTCTGGCAACTCACCAACAGACCAATCTGTACTTAAGACCGCACTCACATAAATCATAAATATTCAATCCGTCTACTCGAAACGAAAATACCGAGCAATCAATGAAAAACCACCGCGGCGCTAGGGGGTGGCTGACTCGATGGGAAAAAAATCATTAAAACCACTCTCCAATTAGTTACCATTTGTACAGAATACACGTTTATCGTAATCACACAATCGCACGCAAACGCGACGGGCCTCGTCGATAAAACAAATGGAACGAAACTGTTCATGAATGCGTACTTTCTGTGTGTGTATTTGCGTCATTAATCCCACTTCGGATTGGTAGAAGGCTAAAATATTCATAGCCCTTTCAGGGCGATCCCACAATAATTGTAGCCCAGAAATGGGCCAAGCATAACGCGCTTTAATTGGTAACCGTGACCGAAAGAACGGTACATATAAAACACCTCAAGCCGGGCTGGAATCTCTTCATTAAAGCGGATAACGCAGTCCCGGGGCCTTAATAACGAAGAAAGCAAAACACATAAAACCGCATACAATACGACCACCGGAGGGCACGGAAAAGAATAGAAACTTAGGGATTTCCCCCCTACTGCCCAACCCCATTTTACATATCGTTTAACGAGATTACTCCGAGGTAATTTATGGATCTGAAATACGATATCAATTTCATACGTAAACAGCAACTCCCACGCACCACACGATCCGATGATGTTTCTTAACCATGACACCTGAACCGTTCCGTGTTTGCCCTCAGACAATTCTACTAATCGCGTATCCTGCACTAAAGGATATTACATTTTGATGCGTTCGTCTCAATATAAAGTAATCTATTCGTATAATTAGTTGAGTCGAGCTCGGAAGTTTTGCGCGAAAAGTTCACAAAGGCCAAATCTGCAGGAAACTGCGCAAGTAGAGTGCCCAAAATTAGTTATTACAAACTTCTGGTGCTATTCAATTAAATTTGATGGCAAATTTCCCGCTTTCGATTAACTCACAATGTATTGCGCATACTTCCTAATACCTTTAAAACTGTAATGCTATTTTAAATTGCAACAAATTAATAAGTTAAGGTATAAGTTTTATCTTTATATTTTAATGTTTACAGTATGGATTCTTATATGTGCGTAAGTAAACCTTTGGCTCTACATATTGAGATCTAATTTATTGCGCAACTTCAGATATATGAAGAGTTTAGCTCAGTTTTTTACACATCTAAAGCACTATTTTTTTGACCCAAAATATTGAAATTTTATTTTCATCCTCATCCAAGAATTCCATACTATTACGTGCTTAATCTAAGAGCTTTTACAACTAAACAAAATCTGATTGAAGTAACTAAACGAATTGAAAAGTTTAATTGGAAAACTGTGGGATGTTTACTTTATATTTTAAAGATTCAACGTTCATATAAACTGCACTTTCATGTACGTAATTAATTCGTATTTCGGTTTGTTGATTCATTGTATTTGAGGTTGTAATAAACAGGTGAGCTGAATCAAAGTCAAAATTAATAAATATTAATGAGGGAAGTTTGTTGTTGTTCAATTTGATTTATTAAAGTGTAGCTCCATTAATATAAATAAGAAGAGAATCGTAGTCTCCACCACTTCGGTCTCCTGCTGTCCTCGAGGGTGGTCCTACTACATTGCTTTTCCAGAACACGCAAACTTTTCTTATCTTACAAGTAGAAACTATATTGTTTGGTTTAAGAACAATTACATATATCGAATCAAAATTTACTAGATACAATAGATCTTTCTGCACCAATAGATTATATTATTGATTCCATTAAAGAAATACACATCTTTTGAGATCTCTTAACTACGGATGAATCTTGATTTTTTTGTTATTACGAAATACATACAAGAGTTTGCGAACTTCGAATGGAGAGAGACATGCTTTTGAGGAGGTGCTGGAAGTACATGTCTGGCTTGCGACCTCTCCTTTCCTGCATCACCTGCAGAACAGAATGCGCTGTCCCGCGGATGAAACACGGCCGTCGTAAATCACGCGAGGGTTGGATCCGCCCGACGTGTGCTTATACAGGCGTCTTCCGGGGGGTTTACTTTGGCCGGCCAAACGGTGTGCACACGCCCGACGACCAAACGGATATCCAACCATTATATCTACTTACCACTCAATCTTCCAGGACCAAGGAAGGAAGCGAAAAATTACGACGAAAAAAAAAGGGCAAACAAACATGTACAAATCTGATAAAAGGACGTAGTAATGTCCATAAAAAAACGGTGGGGGACAACAAGGCCGTTCTCTCGGTTTTATTGCGGGCTTCCTTATATACTTTTTTTTTATTCTTTTTAATTTAAATGCAATAAAATCCGACGACGATATTATCTGGAGCGATAAATCCAACGCAGCCGTAAAAATTACCGACGTTAATTTATGTAATTGGATGCCGAAAATGTCGCTAACATAACAGTTTCCTTATTGGATTTACCATTATTTATTACGCAATCATCTTCATAACACCAACAAAATAATAATTAGTTTTAGCCCTCATTTACATATTTTAATAGACACACACTTAAATTTGATCCAACATTGGTTTTATACTAAGTGTTTCATAGTAATCACCACAAATCATAATTTCTCAGTACCATTTCTAACTGTTGTATTGAGCTGTTGAACTGTTGAAAGTTATTGTAAGTAACATCTGCTTTTTGGTTTCTTGTGTCCCAGGGATGGAATTCTGGACACCGTGGAATAATGTCTGGTGTTGTCGTTGTGGAGTCTTAGTAGTTTGAATCAAGTAAATTCAATTGGTTTTAAGATAACTTTATTGTTCAATAGTAGGTGAGTCTTCCCAAGACTTTGTTAATCGTTTGAGGTTCTTCTAAGACTTCTAAGTTATTTGTCGAAGATTCTACTGAGACTAATTCTAAATACATAATCTACTTACGAAGTTAATTATGATTAATCAAGGGGTGGGAGTTGTGATTGGGAGTAGGGCTTTGTTTATATTTGATGAATAAGTGTTCCTTACAGTTGTTTATATGAAGAAGTGCATTGATTAGGAATCTTCGAATCTATCCCTTGGCACCTTTATATTTGTTTATATAAAAAAGACACTTGATATGCGTCTACGTGAGAAATTCTTTGTAAGATCTCTTATTCATGGACTATTTATACAATATTATAACAACAATATTAATAATAATGGTTGGACACAACAGGTTAACTGTTGACTTGTAGAAATACTACGAAAGTTATTTGTACTTAGTGCCATGATTTGTGGATAAAATTCTTTTGCAAATCTCTATTTTAATACCATAATTCCGTTAATATCCTTATTACCTCTTCTTTTTTTTTAGTTTACAATGAGGAATATCTTTTGGTGTGATTTCTTTGTTATTTCCAAGTGTTTCAACTAAATTTTACAATGTTAAATGTAGAAATAAATGATACGAGATTAATAAATGGATAAAATGTTGTTTTCTTTGAATGAATGACTGTGATTTCTTTCAATTGTAAGTCGTAATTAACGATGTAAGTTTTTGCTGTTTGTTTGATTTTGAGCCTCTCGTACAATGAGCATACACGCAGAGATTTTCACACCCATAAAGCACAACTATCACAAGTTTCCCATACATTGCCAGATAAGTTAAATCTTAACTGTTACACAGCGATACCTTTTATCTTAACGAGGAAAGTTACCGCACCGTCAGTAAATTACCTGGCTACTGGAGAATATCGGGAGGGTTGGAATGCGTGGTTGTACGTACGACCACCCTTGCTCTCCCGCACACACACACATTGAAACTATCGGGGGTGGTTCGGACGGCCCTCTATTGTGTCCCTCCTACGCTCTTATGAAATATTGACCTTTAGGTAGTACGCATGAAGGTCTGGGATGAAAAGAAAACGATGGGATGGGACAGAAAGAAGCAACTTCATATTTAAGTGGAATCTACAGCGTCATAATTTATCGGGGCGGCTAACAAATGGATATTCCTCGCAGATGTAACACTAAAAGCTTATAAAATAAACTAAGTTTCGCCGTTGTATTTCTTTGTATTAGGACGTTTTGCCGCCATCAGTTATATCCGGTTCGGTTCACAGCCGCCGGCTGCTGCGAGGCCCTAACCGAAGGCCGATCCGGAAAACAAAATATCGTCTCTCGACAAAGAACTAATGAAAAATGTTCCGTGCTCTCGTGAACATAAACGATGTGTCAAATGTATAAATAAAATATTGAAAAATCGCCACGGGCGCGCACACGGATAACGTATACACAATAACATCCTCCGTTCGCAAACAATTTTTAACAAATTGACAAACACAAATATACAACGGCTCTCTCCATTCCACTCACGAATTATTTATATGGAAACAAATAATAATATCACTTGTATTCAAGTGTGCCGCGCCGAATGAATTATTTAGAACTTTGGATGTAAGCCAGAATCACCACTGTTAACAACCTGCTCTTATTTTTTCGTTGTTTCCTCCTAATATATTGACAAAATATGTAAACAGAGCATATATACCATGCCCAAATACATATTATTATCTACGCACGTACTTACATATATATACATAACAAACACATTACTCCACCAATTTCAAGAGAATAATACAATGTTTACTGGCTTTTTCTATTACCACGAATTGTCTATTTCTGTTTTTTGTTCATATTAATCTAATTAACTTAATTTTGATTAAAATAACTTATCCATAATAATTCAAATTAACATATATTTAACATTTCTGATACGAGTACAATAGTTGGAAAAATGTGAGGTAACTAGTTCAAGTTGTAGCCTATAAATAATTGCGAAATTAAGAAGTTTCAATGTTTCAATGAAAGATTAAGCAGTAGTATGAATTAGGTAAATAACTTAAATCAAGTGTTGATTGATTTAAATTCAGTGAACTGTATATAATATGTAAGTATACTTGGTTCTCATTTTATGCGGTAGATACGTTCCACAGGAAAACGCATAAAAAAGGACTAGACACACGTATAAAAATGAAGGATACGTTCCATAATTTGTTAAAACCGCATAAAACTAAATCAATGAGTTACAATATACAGAAAATCGCATAAAAAAGGGTTTATTAACTTTCAGAAAAATAATTAGTGTTACTATATTCTTTCTGAAATGTTTGTTGTTGTAAATTTTAGAAAAATATAATCTTGACATATTCCTTCTAAATTTATACGGAAAAATTTTACAAAAAAATGCAGAAAATTGTTATGAAAGTTAATCTTTCTTCACATTTTTTTCTTTAGAATTATTGTTACTATATTCAAGAGTGTTTGGCATAATTTGCGAACTGGTTCGAAATCACTTTCATCACTAGAGATAGTCAGTATATCAGATCTATGTCCTGAAGATAATGATTCTTCACAAGTAAAATTAGTCTCCCTTTGACAATATAATCAGTTATATTAAACTTTCCGATAGCTTTGCTATTATTTTGTACAATTCCTGATATCCAGAAATACAATTCTGAAGCTTGCGTTGAAACTTGAATGCTAGTTCAGAATTATCATCTTTTTCGAAGAAATGGTTTGCCAATTTACTGGAAAGTTGAAGACCTTCTCGAATTACACTTGCAGTGAGTGTGAC